>JASAMV010002155.1:0-43133 GCA_030248065.1 Rhynchonema sp. JSB1_4
CCCAGAGGGGGAGATAGGGGGATAGTGTACCACCTGAGGGGGAGATAGCGTACCCGAGGGGGGGACCCCCTCCCCCCCAGGAACTACACTGCCCGGAGGGGAGATAGGGGGATAGTGTACCACCTGAGGGGGAGATAGCGTACCCGAGGGGGGACCCCTCCCCCCTTGAGGAACAACACTGGTGTCAGTACCGACACTACTAATGTCGGTGTCGGCGGCTAAAAGCGTCGGTTTTTCTGGGGTCTCGGTAGTGTCGGTATGCAACATTTTGACCCCATGTTGTACCAAAAAGGCTAACTTTTACTGCGATTTTTGTTCCCAAATGAAAAAGGTTTAAAAAGTTTTTTGTATTCAACCAGAGTTCTTTGCAAGCGCTATTCGTGTGTTCGTATTCGTTATTCAGTACAACGAAGCATATTTGAGACATTAGGAATACGAAATTTTGGTCGACGCGGACGCTTGAAAGGGCCGAAATTAAAAAAAATTGTTGGTTCCAATTCCAAATGACAACAAATTCACAGCCGAGCTACTTTAGAACTTTTCGGAGCAACTAGTAAGCGTGAAGCGATTTTAACAGTTTGAACGCGCGGTAACGCTCTAAATTTCAACAATGCGCCTAAAAGTACAAGTTTTGCGCTAAAAACACAAATTTTCGACGAAAAAACAGTCGAAGTCGGTGTCGGGGAAATTTGAACTGTCGGTGTCGGTGTGTTTTTTCGTCGGTGTCGGTACTTTCCAAAAAAGAGTCGGTGTCGATCTACATGACCGACGCCGATCCCTACGAATTGGGCGCAAGTTTTGTTCGTCGTGGGACAAATTTTATTCGTCGCTTTTGGCGAAAAAACCACTAGCCAGAAAAGACACAAATAATGTTATTCGCGTTCAACTTCAAATACTTTGTCTTTACCGTTTCACGCTCAAGAGATGGCGTTTTAGGGCTGCGCTGTCCATGGCTAGATCTCTATAGTATGTCACTTCTTAGTGCCGGTGGGTATATATAATTACTGTCAAGGGGTGTCAAACAAACAAGAACGCTAAAATACAAAAAACTTTAATGCACGAAGTGAAGCGCCATCGATCGTGCACTGATATCAATGCCCACATTTTTCTGAGCTGGTGTTAATAACAGTCAAAATCAAAGCGCAATTGTGGTCTAGCTGAGGTTAAGAGCAGCCGATCACATTTGGCTCGGGTGGTTTGGCTTGAAGAACGCAGCAAACATGAAATTAACCAGCGTTCGAAACATTTTCTACAACATGGTTGCAAACGATGATCGCGCGAAGCGGGAAAATTTTCGGCCTGAAAGTGTACTTTGCACTCCAATTTCGATCGATTTAGTTTTGTCATGATGACTATCTTCAATTTTTTATTCGCCAATCGTCATGGCCAATTTTTATTCGTCAATGACGGCTAAAAACCCTGCGAGGGCGTGTGTAATAATGTTGCTTATACTACATAACAGTGGTGTTCCCCATGTCCCAATCGAATTGTAAAATGTTCACAAGCACACTTATTTCGTTTGCAGAAGTGGTCGAAAGGCAAAGTGCGTGACAAGCTCAACAATGCAGCCTTGATGGATCAGGCGACGTACGATAAACTGTACAAGGAGGTGGTCACCTATAAACTGATCACCCCGTCGGTGGTCAGTGAGCGATTGAAGGTCAGGGTGTCGCTCGCCAAACACGCGCTGTCCGAATTGCTGGCCAAGGGTGAGCATTGGGTCATCATGGACTTCGCCACCTTTCTCTCTGTGAAGTTTGCTTGCTATCATGATTTATTTTGTCTTGTGGGCTTTTCTTTCCTGAGATTGGGAATTCTCAAACTTGAGTTCGACTCGAGCAAATTTTGTTTTTTGACACTGTACTGGTTGTTGTTGAGTACTATCAAGCAATTCCGGCAGTGTTTGAATTGCAGGTATGATCAGACAAGTAGTGCACCACGGCGCCCAACGTGTCTACACGAGAACGACCAAGAACGAGCAGGAGTCGCAGATTGCTGAATAGACCAAGAATTGGACGGGAAAAGATTTAATTAAAAAATCAGTGGATTTTTTCTGTTGGTTTTTCGTCATTGTTAGGTGTTACCGAGCCGATTACACATTCTTATCCTGTTGTCTGTTGGCGCTTTTAATGGCACGATAAAAAGAATTTGTGAAGAGAACTTAATGATTGATTAAAGTTGCGGTGCGGTTGGTAATTTCACACGTCAGCCTGCTGTGCTTATCGTGACGCTCCTATCAAGAGTGATACTCACTTGCTGTCCTGCTAAGCAGTGGTTAATAAAAAAAATTTTTTATTCAAACCCCATTTTTTTTTAAAAAAAATTTTTTTTTTTAATTTAAAAAAAAATTTTTTTATTCCAGCCAAAAACTGCCAGAAACGAAAAAAAAATGAGCGCTAAAGCAAAAAATAGTGGCATTTTTCTTCCATAACGTGTGATAAGTGCATATAAAGCACTCACGACACGAAAACAATACTAAACAATGGTCAATGAGTACCAACAGTAGTCAGGTACACACCCGTACAATTCCCCCACGTGTTGTGGGTGCCTTGGTGTGGCTTTGTGACACTCAAGACGGTAAATTTGGGTGAAACTATTACCTCTTGGTACACGACCAATGCAAATATGTGACAAACAGTGTAAATAAAGAGTGAACATCACACCGAATCACTGCTTTCGGGTCTGTTGCATGGATAAATGCATGCGCACCCAGTCACATGTACATGTGTAATCATATGAGAGGCCATGTGAGTGTGTGCACTATGTCTAGATGCCACAAAACAACGATTATGGCACCCAATACACTCATGGTAGGGTCGGGTGATGTTAACAGTAGCAATTTTTATGCAAAAAATAGCACTTTTAGAGCAAAAAAATAGAGAAATTTTCGAATTTTGAAATAATAAAAAAAAAAATTTTTTTTTTAACTTTTGGAACGAATTTTTTTTTTAAAAAAAAAATTTTTTTTTAATAAAAAAAAATTTTTTTTTTTAAAAACCACTGCTGCTAAGTCCGTGTGCTGAAAATTTTTCATTGACAGGTGGAGGCATTTTAGTGTGCAACCGGAGCTTGACAGGTGTTTCTGGTCGGCAGAATGGCTTTCGATATTAAAAGGCGCGTTTTGTTTGTTTTGTCTTGCTCATTTGTGAAGTACTGAGAAAGGTGAACGGCGAAAGCGTGCTTTGCATTTCTGCCTTCTGTTGCCTAATGAAAGCACACGTGTTCCGAGTCCTATACTTGCGGGCCGGAAAAAAACGAGGCCTGGAAAAATACGTTTTTATTTTTCCAGAAATTTTTCCAAGTGGCAACTTTTGGAAAAAAACGGTTTTATTTTCAAAAATTTCCGAGATATGTTCTAAGGTGGCGAGAGTATGTTGTCAAAACCAATGTAAATCGGTACTAAACAGTTCAAAATGAGCACTTTCTAATCTCCAAGTGCATTTTTAGCCTGTTTCAGGCCATTTCACGAAATTTTCTCCAAAATAAGCGTTTTTTGACCATGCATATTCTTAAGTACTGGAAAAATATTTGGAAAAAAACGGTTTTTTCCGGAAAAAACGTTTTTTTTCAAAAATATATTTTGCGGAAAAATACGCAAGTATACCGAGTCCTACCCAGCACACAGGTGGTGTTGGATGACGCCTTGCGATTGACTGCACTATTGCTAGAATTGTTCAGCCAGGGCAGCCGATAGCATGAAAATTCAATGTTTTGGGCCCGATAAACTTCACGAGCGAGCGACGATTACTATTATGCACATCCTCCGCCTCTCAGGCTCGACATCTACCGCAAAGTGCCCAAGGATTTGACACAACCGACCGTGGGTGGTGCTCTCGTCTCAGTGGCATGTGTCGCTTTCATATTGTTCCTGCTCATCTCAGAGTTCTTCCGATTCGTCACCGTTGATATGTTGGTTGAGCTGTGTTTTTTTCGTTTTGATAGTTTTTGTTGTTTTACATCCTGTTGTTTCAGCCACAGCGAACTGTTTGTTGACAACCCGGAGAAGGAGGGCCGCATTCAGGTGCGCATTGACATGACATTGCCGAAAATGAAATGTGAATGTGAGAATATCTGCTATTGTTTTTTTAGTCCCTTGATTCAATTATTATGCACTTTATTTGTGCACTTGCATTTCATTCAGATCTCGGCCTCGACATTCAAGACCAAGCGGGCCGACACGAAGTGGGCTTTGTGGATAACACTGAAAAGGTGCCGATCCCGAATCCAGATAATCCCGAGGGTTGTCGGTTCAGGTCAAAGTTCTGGATAAACAAGGTAATCTTGATGGATGAAAACAATGTTTTTTTCATTTTGATGCCTAAAACATTGTGATTTATTGCTACACAGGTGCCGGGTAATTTCCACGTGTCAACGCACAGTGCCAGACAACAGCCGACCGAACCGAATATGCAGCATATCGTACATTCCATCATATTTGGAGAGGATATTCGGGCACGGTTTCTTAGAAAAATTGCTTCCAATGGTATTTCTGAAGACTAATCTGTCCTTCCAAATTGCCCATTACTTTATTTTCAGGAAGCAACGCAGAACACTCAGGGCAGCTTCAATCCTCTCAAAGACAGAAAGGAGCTCACGGGTGAAGGTAAGTCCAATTTCCTGAAGAAACAAAGTTGTAGGCCGCACATAAAGCTGCCCATTTTTCAGCTCTTAACACACATGAGTATGTACTGAAGATCGTACCGAGTGTTTATGAGACATTGGCTGGTAAACAGCGATTCTCCTACCAGTACACTTATGCCCACAAGGTTCGTTGGTACATACATGTAACGATTACTTGCTGGGTTTAGCATAATAAAGAACAAATCGAATTGAATGCGGTAACGTTGCGGATGTCAGCCAGCTGCCAGTTTGCTGCATGTGTATTTACTATTTAGTAGCAAACAGGGGTTTGCTGACGTGTGCGTGTTTTTGGTGGTTTAGGTATACCACTGTGGTCAATTCTGCGTTTGTTGCAAAAACTGGTTCTGAACTATGTCAGAATCTGAACGGGGGTTGTGAATGATGTTGAAATGCATTCATTATTCAAAGCCATTTTTGTTGCATTTGCAGTCCGGGATATCGTACGGTCACGGCGGGCACATAATGCCAGCGATATGGTTCCGATACGATCTGACCCCGATCACGGTCAAATACACTGAGCGCCGTCAACCGTTCTATTCGTTCTTAACCACAGTTGGTGTTTCTTTCTTTTTTGCGTATTTGATTGTTTCAGATCTTTATTCATCCCAATTTCATCAGATCTGCGCCATCGTCGGCGGCACATTCACAGTGGCTGGCATTATTGATTCTTGCATATTCACCGCATCCGAAATCTACAAGAAACTCGAGATTGGAAAGCTCAGCTAGACTTCTTTGGTAGGATCTTATTTATTGTTACACTTTGTTTTTTTAAGGACGTTTTTCGTTTTGTTGTGTTTATTTATTATCGTGACTCTTGATCTTTCGTCATTCACTTGTGGTGTGGCTGCTTGCTGTGTTTATGGCACCACCGAAATGTTGTTGATCATGATCTTTTCCACTATCTGGCATCAAAATGTTGTGCTTGTTTTTGCCTGCGATACTCAAACGGCAACCATCGACTTACAAGAATTCGTCATGTTATCGAAAATCAACTGTGTATTTTGCACCGAAACTGTACAAAATGTACCTTTCTGCCAACAACTGCTCCTCCCTATTCAGATATTTACTGTGCTGTTGTGTTAAATTCAATGGTTTATTTTTGCACTGGCTTTCTCCAAACTGGGCATAATTTCGGGTTATCGGGAGGCTTTTCACCCTTCTCTTTTTACTTGTGCACCTATTATTTTTGAATTTCATTCGTTCCAACAACGATGTGTAGCTAATTGTCTCATAGTTCAAAGAATCTTCGGTTTTTCCCTCATGTTTTGATTTATGGGTCTTTATTTGTTTGCTGCATCTGGGTTTCTTGGCATTGGTTGTTGTTTTGAGGCTGCTTAGGTACCAAATAATTGTGTCTTAATATAATGGTTGTGCCTTTCATGCCGATTGTGGTTATCATTTTAAAGCGTGGCGAAAATACATCATTTTAATGCTGTGTCTCAGCCAAATTAATTTCGTATAACAAGAGTTTTATGTCTCTATTGTCTCTGTCATATTTTTTTGAGGTCGATAAATGATAAGGATGGTGATTTGGAGTTGGATTTCGTTGCGGTCCCTCATTTTTTTTCATTCATCAACGAACTCTTTATCTTCGTGCCACTAAATTTTGCCTTCATTATGCTGTTACACTCGTAATACAGAACTAGACCGGTTTTCTAAATGTCTTTGGAAAGAAATACACAGAAAAAAATAACTTACAATAAGCATTTGTTGAGATGCACATGTCCTGGGAATTTTTTTAGAGTTTCCATGTTTCAGATTCTTATTTGAACTTTCTCCAGAAAGTGCGCATCCAAGCAGGCCAATCCAAAATATCACACATCATCATCTTGTGTCAGGTATGGGCTGATCACGACCCCCAACCAGGCCGAAATTGAATCCTGACCCAAAGCCTGGAGGGGGTGGGCCATTGTCAAACACAGGGGGTTGTACTGGTACATTGTTACCAAAGCCACTCGGCCCAAATTGCTGTGGTTGAGTTTCTGTATTGGTCGGCACTTGGCCCTGTTGTGAAGGGACTGGTGCCCCCTGTTGCTGCAAGAAAGGATGACCCCCTTGCTGAACCAGGAAGCGGTTCGGAATGCCAAAGTTGTGACTCGAGGGTGTCGGGTTGGGCGCCGAGGGGGGCGGCTGTAACTGAACGTCGTTAGGCTGTGTGGGGGTGGTTGGGCTGGGATCAGGTGGTATCAGGCTTGCGTTTGGGGTCAGTAAATTTTGTTGGTAGAAAAACGGATTGGGCAGGACTTGGGATGGACCTGCGTAATTTGCGTTTTGCGCTGTCAAGCCCGGTTGGTCAATTTGCTGTGGCTGGTTGTCGTAGTCGTATTCGTCGGGATACAGATAATCGGGAGAATTCGGGTGCTGATTGTCCCCTGCATCGTCAAGGAAATCAGTACTGTCAGCAGCTCCGTTATCATCGTAATATTCATTCAGATTCACATTATTCTCCCGACTTATGCCAACGGCATCTGCTGCACTTGGCAATCGCACTGGTGCCTCTGTCACTTGGCGCTCCTCGAATGTTTTCTGAGGGCCTGAATCATCAACAGGATTAGGCTCTACCCGTCGTATATGAGTGGGCAGGACGGGCAGACCATTGGTGTCAGGCGGTGGGCCCAGGCCTAGACGAGTCTGCAGGAAACTCAATTGTTCCGGGGTCAGAAGACCGGAAGTGAGACTTTGTCCGTTTTGCTGCAGCGCCGCGAGTTGTTCTGCGATTTGTTGTATGCTCGGTGCGTTGACGGGTGCGACCTGGGGTCGTGGGGGTGGCGTTTGAGAAATCTCAGGACGGGATGCCTGCTGTTGTTGCTGCTGAACCGGACGTATAGCCTGCGCCGGTCGCAGTGCCTGCCCTCGACGTCTGAGCATTTCTTGTAGCACTTCGTTGTGCTGCACGGCGGCTCCATCCAAATCCAGGGGTATGCTGCCCAACCAACCCTGATTGAAGTCATACGCCAATTCATCGTTTTCCTCTTCCAATTCCTGTTGGTGGGGCCGATTTGCCGAGTTGGGACTGTAGCGTGGCCCGCGGTTGTTGACGAAATTCTGTGAATTCTCAGATCCGGCCGGTTTTGCAGTCGTGATCGGCTGTATCAACGGTCGTTGCGTTGTGGTCGCGTATTTCTGCTGCTCGAACAGAGAGATGTCATTTTTGACCGCATCTCCAAATGGCAGGATGCCAAAATCATCCACAAAGTTAACCCCGTCTGCATCTACAGCATCGTTGATCGGTTGCGTTGGGTCGACGGCCGGATTCTGGAATGTTTTGGTGTAATTTACGGCTTGTGTTGGGTTCCAGTTCAGTTCAATTGGTTTGGATCCAGTTATTCACAACGGGATTTATGTGCCAATCTCAGAAATTGGTTAAGGGCCAAAAAAGTGGTGGTGAATTAGTGACCAAGAAACGGTTCTTTATACAATGGTTGTAGTCACACGGGAAACATCCTGGCCGTGAAGATACCATGCTCATCGCTACTGCCTGGCATGCTGATGTTCCAGAGGGCCTGAAGACCTTCTGTCTGCAATGCAAAGTAGCCATCCCATAACCTCAACTGCGTGCCTGAATACGGACGGTGATGCAGCAACGCCATATAAGTCCGAATGCACTGCAGTGCCGTATTTGACATCCTGTTTGGGGTCGGAGTTTGGCTGTTGTTGTTGTGGACGGGGCGGAGTTGGGATTCGATACCGCCTGAATCGATTATCATTGGCCACAGAACTGATTGGGGTCGATGGTGGTTGGGTGGGTTGATTGATCGAATTGATTATGTACGTCACCAGGGGACTGCGCGCTATTGCCTGAAACAACAAGGCAATTTGTGCAAACCTGAGTTGGTTATGCGAAATCTGCTGAGCACAATGATGGTCTTTTGTGAGTGTCACTACATAATGAAGACATTACTCAAACATCAGGGCAGGCATTCATGTTCGAAAACTGCACTTATTCAAAATTTGAAAAATTATTGGCCAAGTCATTTACGGGGAGAACTCACATTAATGGGATCTCTTGGTGGTCCAATCTCGGCTGGTTTCGGTGTGTCCACAGACACGGGTGCAGGTAGTGATGGAATGGACTGTTTGGTGTGAATCGGGTTGACCGATGATCCCGCCGGAAACAGACTGATCAATTGTTGCACTGCACGACCCAGATATTGTTGTTGCGACGGGGGTTGTTGCACTGGGGCATTCTGTGGAACCATTTTAACCACTTTAAAAATTACCCAATGCCGATAAACACGGAAGCCTCCAATTCTGCAAAACTTCGTCAGCACCCGTGCGTATAGATTTCAGGGCCCCCAGTTTTTATCTTAGATCACAAGATCTACAGAATATCCCTGATTAAAGCTTAACGCGAAATTTGAAAAAAGGTAGCCTGTCATTTCCTCTTGCACACCTGATAAACCGGAAAGTACTGTCTGTTGTGGAATTGTTGTTGCTGCTTAGCGGCCTCCAAGAACGGGTTTGAATCGGCAAATGGGTTGTTGATCGTATCATACTGCGACTGCAGATACTGCGCCTGCGCCAGACTTAGGCCTTTGTAGGGTCCAGGCACGATCTGGCTTGCGGTATCGAAAGGCGAAGGGGGTGACAGAGGCAGAACTGCACGGGGAGGGGGTGCGACCCCCTGTGTAAATGATGGAGATTGTGCACTGAGAAGGTTGGATCGTCCCGGTCCGACGGCATTTTGGGTCGCGCGATCGCCTGCAGGGTCAATTTTGTCGGGTCTCACGTTTTTATAACGGGACTGAAAGTCCGTTGTGTAGAGTGCATACACTTACATTGTAGGTACAGACATGTAAAGGCGAACTACTCCAACACGAGCCCGATTTCGAAGGTGGCGTGTATTCAAAACGAATAGAAAGAGAAAATCATCATGCTCCACTTTGTATTCTTCAACGTGTAACATTTCCCAAATCAGCAGCCCGTATATGAATGTTTCACTGTTCTGCCAGCTGCGAAATCAGGCTCGTGTTGGCGTAGTTTGCATATATGTATGCACATATGTAGGTATACACACAATTTCGTGTAATGCTGCAGAATAACAACTCGTGAGTGCCTCAGAACGTGTGCTCTGCTCCGTTGGCTAAGAAACATCAGCTTGTTAGTGCTAACGCATGCATAATGAAACAATGCACCAAAGTGGTCATGCTCCACAGCAGGTCCCTGCATTCAGTGAATGGGCTCAACAATATTCAAGGTGTGACCGCATCAGGTGCGGTTGGGGCCAAGGTGCAATAGTCGCAAGCCATACACAACGCGATTCAAGCATTTGAAAGTGCAAACTTTCTGGCCCGTTATGGTATGGCTCAGTATGGTTCATTACTATACGGAAAACAAATCAACAGTTGAAAGAGAAGAAATAAAAATACAGAAACCAAACAAACGAATACCGGGTGCGAATAAACCAACCGACCAACACACCCAGTAAGAATTGACCGAAAGGGTCTGAGGTGCCGGTCACGTCCTGAATCAGTTGTGTCAACATTTGCTTCGGAATCGCGAAATAATCCGGTGTTGTGGTGCTGCCTTGACTTGGCACGGACGCTGTGGTGGGTACTAGACCAGCTGGGGTCACCAATGTAGCTGCTGGGATTATGTTGTTGTCACTTTGTCCACTTACGGCGTTGATTGCAACGAACCAGCACAGTAGGTAACTGCGGTAACGCGGTTGGAGTTGAAGAGTCATCATTGAGCTGAACATTTGTAAAAGGAACTCGAAACTTTTTTAATTTTTATGGTGCAGTATGTTCATCGAAATATGCGTATTCATCTGACAGATACAAATAAATCGCTCGCTACATACGTCACTCAAAGTGTTCGAATTCGAAGCATTCGAAACAAGTTATTTTCAAAGCTGAATGGAGGTTTTCTGTGACGCACTCTGAGAACCACAAATAAAATATCCGACAGTCAATTCAGGGAAGTTTTTATGAATAAAATATGAAATTCGCATTCTGCCGACCGTCTTGTTTTTCGAAAATCGCATTGAATGTTTCGGATTCGCAGCCAGCCAGGTCTTAGCAGCACATCGTAAAAATTGATCAACTTTGCGCACTGCGCAAGAGGGGACCACGAATTGAAAGAGATACACGTGATATAAAACGTGCATGAAATGAAAGTGCATAATTGACAAAGCGTGACTGACTAATTCAAATGAGACCAGACGGGCGAGTCCCGCCCCATAATTATCCTAAAAGAACAAATCCCGCTCGGTGTGTAACACAATCGACCCGTAAACAAAGGCCTGATCACGAGACAAATGCAATAATTCAAGACTGGAGTGAACCGATCAAAATTTTGATTAACTTTTCACGAATAATCGATTAACAAATTGGGATCTCACATCAATGGATAGACTAGAACAGTGTTGTTATGACCAGTTGTTAGTTGTACAGTACTTATTTGATGGATCCTATACACGGCGATTAGAGGAAAATAAATAAAGAATAAACAATCGAATAAACAATTGCTTGATTACAATTGGACTTGCTCACGAAAAGCGTGTTTGAAAAAATGAAGCTCGCATGCACGCTCCAGAACACAACATTTTGCAATGTTTTTGTTAAGAAGAGTTTATTATAGCATATTTTTGTGACATTCTTAACAAAATATTGTAGAGCCGTTATTTATTCCCAACATTACATGAATAATAGCAATACGTGTGTAGTTGCGTGCATAAGTTACGCACATACAAAGTCATGCCCAAAGTGTTGTAACCCATAAATCGTGAGACCGAGACGCGGTACATAATTTTGTGTTGTTGTGATGGTTGATGTCCCTTCCGTGAAACAAAACGTCCTTGCGTTGTATATATGTAGGTCAGTATCAAATACGCGTATCCCTGCAGATATTCTAAGTCGATCAATTATTAACCATTGGTCCACTGGTATGAACACATATACATTTCAGTTCACGTTTTGTTAATTTATCTTATTTTCGGGGGTGTCGGCGCGGCAAATAAAGATCGACATTTTTTGAGACACCGAAAATAAAATATCTTCCGTGGAGCGTTGCATTTTTTCAGTCCGTTTGGTGGCGGGTGATTGACAACAGCTCTGTACCTACTAGTTCGGGAATGGAAGTGCACGACAAACACAAAACGCACTCACGAATGCATGAGCGTGCTCTCAATGTTGCTGCATGAACACGCATGAGCATTTGGCCCAATGGTCAAACACCATTTTATATGCATTAACAGTGACAACGAAAGTTTATTCTCGTGATCCGATGACTAGGTGACCGCACACTCGCTCAAAACCTCCAAAAAGTGCTAAAAACAACGAAGCACATCCAAAGATCATGCCCACCCTCGATGACAAGTACATAAACAGCATCTATGGCAACGCAGCCGATTGGATTGCGTATCAGACGAATTTTGCTGCCGGCGCTGCCTACTATCCGATATCGAACTACACGGAATGCAGCAGGGAAAATGCAGTGGACGTGCAGGTTTAGTCATCAATTGAGGCAGGGATTGACAGACATGAAATTGACAGGATAATAAGGGACAAGCCAAATCAACGGTGATTTTCTCTGTTTTTTCATTCAGTGCGAAATTGTTGGCGACAACATGCAGATCGATCCATCGCTGCTCACATACGAACAAAGATTGAAGATGTTCTTCAAGGTTGGAACTCAGGTCAAGATTTTATAGAGTGAAATAAAGCATCATCAGACGGCACCAGTTGTCAACATGCTTTACTTGATAAGATACACAGAGATGGCTGATGTTTCACCAGGCCTATACAATGCACAGGAGTTCTGCTACGCGACATCAGCGCACGGCATCCCGATGATCGGTCGAGCCAAGCACACCTACACGCGCACGTTCTGGACGATTCTCTATTGTTGTTGTTTCGTTTCGTTCGTTTACAACGCGCATGGCGTCATTAAAACGTACTTGGCACACGAGAAAATCGTCGATATTCAGGTATAATGTGTTTTGTGCATTCAGGTATATATTCAGGACAGTCAGGTACAAGTACATTTTTTATGAAGTATATTGTATTTTTGTAACTTTTTCGTTGTCAGCTCAACTTCAACGCACCACCGTTTCCCGGTGTGACGCTCTGCAACCTGAATCCCTACAAATACAGTGCAGTGAGGCAGGTGGAATTCATCATGAGAACGGTTGGCAGTTTACATAAAATCAAATTTGCATAATCCCACCTGCATAAGTGTGTGTATACGTCACCAAATTGGCTTTTGAAACGTAAGCTGCATGGTTTCGACCAAGCGATGGACATAGCGGGTCGCAAGCACGACAAAGACAAACAGGCTTCGCATGGCGCCACTCAACACAAGCAACATGAGGGACACGACCATAGGTCGGTGGGTGATTTGGAATTCATTGCACCTTCGGTGCAAGCAAAGTCTGAGCCTAATCGGTAAGCTGTATCATTTGCAGCAACCAACCGGTTGACACAGTTCTTTTCTTGAATACTGCTTTGACGCGTGCATTACGCCCGGTCTCACGTGAAGTAGTTTGACATGCCCCAATCCATGTATGGCAATTGACGTTATCAAACGACAAGGAGCAAACTATGCTTAAAATTCGCCTAAGTCAAAAAAAAATTTTGCAGACGCCATAAACGTCAAGGGGAGCGCGCGGTGACGCCATATGAACAGTGGAGCAATTTGATGATGGCCATTGGCAAGAAAGAGGTGTGTGACAAGATTAGTTCTCATTTTAATTTCCTGATCAACCTGAACTTTTCAGAACAGCACCCCCGCCTGGGCATCGAATCTGTGGTTCCATCAGCTGAACACAACCGGGGTCGAACCGAAGCCGACAATGGCATCTGATGAAAAAGCAAGGACGAGGGACAAACGGGCGGTAATGACTACATGCTGATATAGTTCTATCACATCCAGCTAGACTGTGAATTCACTTTTCTTGGCTGTATCGTAGTGGATGGTCAACCGCAGTCCCTGGCCCCTGTTATTATGTCCATCGATCACCGCCAAACATTCTGCCAATGATGTAATATCAGTATTTTGCTCTGTTTTTTTACTGTTAGTGCAGTGCGGGTGCCCCCAGATGTCTACATGGTCCCAAAAAGATGCAAGAGAATTTTTCCAAGACTGCTCAAAGACACGTAACTCTTGTGGCGCACGAAAGTCACACACAAACTTGGTTCCAGTCCAAGATCCCCACGTTCCGACCAGTTGAGGCGCGTTGTGAGTGTGACCCAACCGTGCCCGGCGCTTGTCAGCCACTGCCCGGTCAGCTCAACAATCCACCCACGCCCGATGACACCATTTGTTTGTGCGCATTTGCGCCAATGATGAATCAAATGATCATGTGTTCACCGAAAGTGAGCTAAATTCAGTGCCAGCAGCTAATTGATGCCGTTTGTACAAAATACATAAAATCCGAGAACAAACTTGGTGATCAGATCGCTTATCTTGGTCACGAGACTTTTTGTGGTGATGATATTTTGAGATTTACTCATGGCACTAATTTTATCCGCTCTGAAAGCTTGTCTGGAAGACCTTGCGCTGGTCAGAAGTCCGAACATCTTTGAATTCTCATGATATCAAGAAAAGTAAAGAAGCTATCACCAAGCTTGTGTAACAGCACACAGTTCCAAATTTGGATTTGTCATCAAGGACACGTGGAGTTCGCCAATCAAATGCGCCGGCTGCAACCAGATCGGTCAATGTTCGCGTCAGCCCAGTCCCCAGACGCCAGGTGACCCAGCTCGATGTGTGTGCAACGCCGACAACACCTGTATCGCACATAAGGAACATTTGATGCGCAAAATGTGGGAATCGGACGCTGTGCCCACACTCGATCCGTTGTTCTATGAAACATTGGGATTCGCAGTACGTTTGCATTAGCGTATCCGGCTTGTATTTACCAGTATGATCGAGGTCGTCGAAAATCCACAGTGGCATTTTAGCAAGAACTCACACAAAGGTGGCATGCACGTTGCTGGCAACTGATCGGGCCGGGGTGTTGCCCGACTACATGTGTCAAAGTTTTGAGATTCCTCGGTTTGAATTTATTCTTAAAACAGTTGGAAATGTTTCTAGTTATGGGAGTAACGTTCACGGTGGTCGAAAGTATCTACAATTATCAAAAATCGCCACAAAAATTGCCACGTTGTCGGGCCCTCGGCGATGTCTAATGGCGATGCGACAAAGTGTAGTAGCCACTTGTGTCTTGATGTTTCACTACGACAGGGTGTGACGGACGAAGTCGCAATAGTGACGCAAGCCAAACAGAACATCATGCTGGCGATGGCCAATCAAACAGCTGATACGAAAACGGCACTGTCTTACACAAGGGAGGAGTTTGTGCACAAATGCTCGTTCAATGGAAAGGGATGCAACATCACTAAGTTGGTTATTCGTTGATAATTTACCCGAATAATTCAAAATGTTTGAAAGGCTTTGTTTGCAGAGATTTTAAAATCCATGAAGATTCCTCCTTCGGCAATTGTTTCACGTTCAATTATAACCGATCGGAAACACATTACAACGCCAGAGCCGGACCCATGAATGGTTGGCTTCTAAATTTGGTTAGAGGTGAACACCCGTATATGGTTCTCGATAAACACGCCAACTATATCAGGCCTGCGTCTAATCGTGTACGTGAACGTTGATGAGTACCTGCCCACCACTGAGGCAGCTGGCATCAAACTGACCATACATGAGAAGAACCAGTTCCCATACCCGGACACTTTTGGCTATAATGCGCCTGTCGGGTATATTTCGTCGTTTGGCATAAAACTGGTGCGTGCCATTTCCTTCTTGAGCTGTGAAACATCATCCGGTCTGATGTACATGACTAAGTGTCGCCTTCATTCATGACCTTTTCTGAAAGCAGCTAGCTGGCTGAGGTTTCAGAAACGCATGTCCCGTCTGCCAGCTCCGTACGGGGAGTGCGAAGCTGACGGCAGGGAGAAGGTGGAGATTTTCGGCAACTACAGCTACAACATGGAGGTACATTATGCTAGTGGCTTATGGCAAAATGATGTTTCAGCAACTCTCCCCTTGAGTTTCAGGGTTGTTTCCGTCAATGCTACCAGAAATATGTGGCCGAGAGATGTGGATGCTATGATCCACGTCAACCAGAGGTCATCGGCTTTGAACAATGTGACGCGTTTGATTTTGAAACAAGTACGTGATAATTTCGATGTTTAATTTCGGCAGTTCCCTGACTTAATTTCTGTATGAACTCTCAATTGCACCCTCCCACGCAGGAAACTGTCTTGAGAATGTCGCCAACGAAGCCTCCACCTGTCGCTGTATCCCACCATGCGAGCAGGCCATGTACAGCGTCACTTACTCTGCGTCCGTATGGCCGTCACCCTCCTTGCAAGTTCAGGTGGGTAACAGTTTAGGAACAATTCCATTTATTAGTTACTCATCCCCACCGAATTTCCGCCTCGAATTATTAATTTCGATGGAGTTGTGGACAGATATATTATGCATCGTGTTTGGTACACTCAGTGTTGAGTGTCGTCCTGTTTTCACAAACGGGCGGTGTACCAGTACATCGTCAGTGCCAGCGTACATACCAACAACCAACGCAAATCATTAACGCTGCAAATTATATCATTCTGCAGCTCGGTATGTGCGACAAAAGCCACGAAGAGTGCGTGCAACATTACAAGTTGGTGGTTTTCTCATTTTATTTCTTTCGCATGCGCCCGCAACCAACGTCTTTATGAGAGGGCTGAATGAAACTTCACAGAGACAATGGCGCGATGATTGAGGTGTTTTATGAAATGCTCAGTTTCGAAATGTTGCTGGAGGAAGCTGCCTACGGGGTAAGCTTGTCTTTTATATATCGACCCTGGAACATCAGGCAGCCGGGCAATCATGATTTCAGTTCACGAATCTTCTGTCGGATTTCGGCGGCCAGTTCGGGTTATGGCTTGGTAAGCTGCACCCAGCTTCAATTTATCTCTTTGGTAGAAATAACTTGACAAAATAAAATTAAAGAAGATTGCAATTTCGTCAGGTTTGAGCATGTTGAGTTGTTTCGAGTTTGTGTTCTTGGCGTTCCGCTTCGGCTCGATGTCGGCCGAGCATCATTTGCCCCAACGAAGACAAGAACAGGACAGAAAGAAACGCACAAAGGCAAATGCCATATAAAATTAAAAGTGATATTTTATTTGTCATAAGTTGAGTTAAAGTTTCCATTTTGCTGTTTTCTTACAAATCTGATCTAATTGGGTATCTGAACTCAATAAATTTTTTCTCAGATGATATCGGTACCTAATAATTTAACGTCCATTTTCAACCAGTCGGTGCTTCTCCACCCATACTGCTATCACCTAAAATTGTAACTCATAGTAAAATAAAAAAAACAAAATTCAGATTCAAATAAAACAACTGGATGAAGTGCACCGACCTCAATGCCCTCAACTGTGGACGCACAATATTTCTTCAGAAACGCTTCGTCCAATTTAGCACGGTCACCACGGCGAATGCTTTCGCGCAGCCCAGCTTCACCGTCAAAGTTGACGAAACAGAATCGAGTAGTCAATTCTTCGTCTGGTCGCAAGTAATGTGGGTCGCACGGCATCAGCTGCAAACAGGTTCTTTTCTTTAGATCAATTAGTTACTTTAGACTGATTAGAAAGGGGTACATTTCCCCGGAAATGTAAATCTCTGAAACAGAATCTTACGGCCACATTAATTTCCTGCAGCATTGCGTCACAGAGTTCAGTGCCATTTTTGAATCGATGTTTCAAAACATGGAATTCGGGCATAAAATAGTAACCAGCTTGGGATGCGTGCGACTCGACGCCAACTTGGTGCAGACGACTAAAATGAGATCCCTAGTATGTATGTGCGTGTTTTTACGGTTCAGTGAAACATCAGCCAAGCGTCATCAACGTCACCCCGGTGCCGCTTAGGCCGCATTCACAATGCAGCGCGAGCGTAGCGCGTAACGCGTAGCGGTTCGATTAGCGCGCACGCTTTTTCTCACGCTTTTGCATTCACAAGGAAAAGAAAAGGGGGGGGGGCCTTCGGACCCGCGCACGCGCACGCCATCAGCAAACCGCGTTCCTCACACCCCGTGGGGTTGTTTTTTTTTTTTTTTTTTTTAAAAAGCCACCCTTAATTTTTTAAAGAACATTCCCCAAGAAACCCCCGCCCCCCCCCCCCGCCACCCCCCTCCCCACCACACCCACACCACCACAGAGACACACAACACAAAGCACAAACACCCTCCCCCCCCTAAACAACAGCAGCCCACAATAAAACATAAAAAAAACCTCCTCAACCAAAAAAAAAAAAAAATATATTTACGAACCCCTCTTTTTTTTTTTTTTCCTCCTCTTTTTCTTTTATAATTTTAAAAAAAAAAAAAAAAAACCACCACACCCCCCCCCCCCACACACACCACAAAAAAAACTAAACCCAATCCCACCCGCGAGCCCCGCTCACCCCCCCCCCCCCCCCCCCCCCCCTTCCATTCCAATGCAAATCCCCGCGCCCCCTCCGCCCCCGCGTCCCAGACGGCACCCCCCCCCCCCCCCCCCCCCCCCACCCCCACCACCCCCCCCCAAAACCCCAACCCACACCCCCCCCCCCCCCCACCCCCCCCCCCCCCCCCCCCCCCCCCCTAACTTGTGCGCGTAATCGCCGATAGCAGCCAATATCTTAGCACAGTGTTTGACGTATTGGTCCAGTTGCTGTGTATGCTCCAGTGCATCCACCAGGGCATATTGCATTGGTGCTGGGGCACATGTGTACGTGTGTGAGGCCGCGCTCGCCACCGCAACGTACAGGTAGTGTAGGGAATAAGGGAAGAGGGCGTAACCCAGCTGTGAAGGTTGTGGTGATGTTTCATTTTATGACAGTGAAAAGGGAAGACAGTAGCTCACTCGCCATCCACCGAGACTTGCCCATTTGGAAAAGCCGCTGGTGACTATTGTGCCCTCTGGGTACACCTGAAAGTTGTAAAAGAGCATGCACTGACGATGACCTGATGCACCGCCCGTCTGTAAAAACAGATCGAACCAGACAACCAAAAACAAGCCGCACAATTCATATTGGCAGGCACATTGAAGAAGAGTATAAATTTTGACAACCTCGGCCATCGAGCAAAACTCAACGCCTTCGAATGTGAGACGCGCGTAGATTTCATCGCTGATCACGAGGATCCTGTGACGTCGACAGACGACTCTGGAAATGTTGAACTTTGATGAAAGATGGGCAACCTGTTTCAAACTTTGGAAGTCAAACGTACGCCAAATCCCGCAGCTGTGCCCGGGAATAGACTTGACCGGTCGGATTTGACGGGCTGTTCAGGATCAGGAACTTGTATTCGTCCGACGGACAGCCCGAGACGATCTGGGGATTGACAATTGTGCACTTGTTTCAAAACATCGAAAAAATCCAGTTCGGTTGATGGTGTACCTTTTCCAACACATTCGGTTGCACCGTGTACCGATGCTCGCGATATGTCGGTACCACATGACATGGTTTGCCAGCCAAGTGCGTTTGTGGCTTGTACGTTGTCCACGATGGGGAGGCCAATAGCACGGCTGTGAGAGAAACAATATCAACGTTATTATCAGTATCAGCAACAAAGACCCCGCCCCAATTATCGATGGAAGCACAAGCACTCACGTCCACGAGACACATTCAACACCAAATAGATGAGCTCTTTCGACCCAGCACCCATCAGCACACGTTCAGTGCTGTAATGGTCGATGCTTGCACCCAGATCGGATTCGTGCAAACGCAGAATTTTTGATCGAAGTTCGGGCAGACCTGTGATCAAGTTCGTGTCAGTTCGAAAAAATGTGCTCTATAATTTGAATAAAATCTATCATAATGGTAACCGGTGCCCAACCTTGCACTGACAGGTACTCATGTACATGTGCATGCTTGCTCAGTGCACTCTGCATGCAATCGGGTACGGGGAATGGGGACTGCCCGAAACCAAAATGGTAGATCTTGTGTCCGGAGCGTTGGAGCTCTTTGATCTGAAGAATTCTCAACATTTTAGCGCTAAATTTAGCCTCAACGAAATCAAATTGATGCCCAGAACCTTGGTATTGAAGCTCAAATTCGACGCCGATTGATAGTTGGCCAAATCTGCGCGCAGCAGACAGTTTTTATCGATTGGCTTTCGTGCTTCGGCAGACATTTTGGAAAAAAGTCGTTTTTGTCCGTATGTTGCTGGGTTTTATAAATTTTGTGTGAACACAAAAAAAAACAACTAGACGTTGCGTGCTTAATGCACTGACTTAGACTGCAGTATGTTTTAGGTATGTTATACGAGCTGAAACTCGTTGCAAAAATATAGGCGCACAAGTTCTGAACTTGCCGTGTGTAAGCTGCTACCGACACCTTGCGCAATATTTGAACGCGTCAAATCACTAGTATTTTTTATTTTCACAGAAACCATCAATACAAACCGATCATCAGACCAGACGGTGACCCTAAAACAGCACACACGCTGATAACAAAAAGTCACACTTAGGCTGTAAATGCGTGTAAAAGCACAAACAACAATGTAATTGACAATAAAATGTGCCCAGATATTGTCGCGGATGGTAAAAAAATTACAAAGTTGTCACGTAAATACACACAGACAAGGCCACAGTTGCATTAACGTGATGACCGTGATATCAGGTGGCGGGGTCAACAATCTAGCTGACAATCGGGATTGCAATCGGCGATAGCTGCGAAAATCACAATGCACAGTCAACTCTGAACACAAGGTATGCGAAAAATGCAATTATTTTGAATTATTGTTGTTTTAAGGAGAAAATTTTAATAATCTTGGCTCGGGTGTGCACGCGCTTCCAATTAGAATTATGCCACACGCAAACGCAACATTCAGAGCAACCTGAGTCGGGGGACACGGAGAGTCAACGTGATGGATCAGGCAACAATCATAACGCTTGCCCGTTCGCGACAGGAACTTTGTACACAATAATATACATAGCAATAATGTGGTACCGAATTCGTCAATAATAAATTCAACAAAATGTGTATGTGTGCGCATGAACAAAAGCACGGTTCGCAGTCTGAAGACACAAAAAACGAGATTAAAGCTGGAGTTTTGTAGAAGGTGACTAGCACGAGAGTTGTGGGGTCTGTAGCTACACAGACGTATAACGCACGGCAACAAACTTATATAATATAAAACAATACACGAAATTCTAGCGTTGTGTATGTGTGAAAACAAACGTTTGACTAGCATTTCCACTCAGATTTAGTAAAACAGAAACACCATGGTAGTGCTCGGTTAACATGGGAATTAACAAAACGCACGAAAATACAATAAAGATGAACAAAATGTTCCGGATCAATTTTGCCTAACGAGAATCGTCGCCAACGCACATATTTTTACAATTAAATGGGTCGAATGGAAGCAAAAAAGCGCCAAAAACAAAGTGCCACAATAACGCCGACGACCGTGCCAGAACGAATTGCCTCAAACGCGCCTTGGTGTGTCAGGCAACCACAACCCTTCAGACGCAGGCTTAGACCCCGCGCCTAGACAGGGACCTGGCCTTGCACCTTCAGGCTCTGATGTTGACACACACAACATTGATTCAGTGTGGAGAATTCGAGAAGTAATAAATGTAACAAAAGAGAGAAGTAATGAATTGAATGCATACAAACGAAACAAATAAACAGTAGCGAAAGGGAGTGTTGCACAGACACATAGAGAGAGAGAGACAAAACAACTTATAGAAGAAGAAAATCATATAAAAATAGAAGTTTTCAAACTCCGACGTACAATTTTAAATGGGGTGATGCTAAGCGACATCTAGCGGACACCACCGGCGGTCTGCGCGATCCTACAGCACACGCACGGTGAATGGAGACAACGTCATAAGGAACACAAAATACAGAATTATATAACAAAAAACGAATAATAAAAACAATAAAAAGTCATTAACTTGGTGGGACCGGTGGTTAGTGTGTTGGTACAGTGATGGTTTGTGTGTTACGCGAACAAAGACGCTGCCGAGACTCTGACAACGTGAACGAACTGATATTGATCGCTGCAAATCGATTCATCGATTTATGGGGCTCGATCACTGTGTATCTGGCCGATGATGTTTCAAGATGGTGTTGTATGTGGAATGAGCAGAACGCACTAGTCCGGCAGCTGTGATTGTTAGGCGACAATTGGCATTGACTTAAATACTGCAATTCTTGTTAATATGTACAGGTTGGGTGGATTGTGGATTGGACTACGAGTGATCAAGACATGCGTGTTTGAGCGATTGAGTGAAAAACGAACACCTTTCAGTCAAAAAACATACAAACATCGAGACAAAAACCAGACACAAAAAACACACAAACTCGACTTGCGCGCGCGACACCGCTATAACGTATCTCTCCCTCTCTCTCTCAGAACACAGTTTGTTTGAATATATGGTTAGAATTTGATCAAAAAAATTTAGAAATGTAAGAATTGACGATGATAATGAAACAATAAAAAGACGAAACAATGAATTGATTGGTGATTGATTGTATATCCGAATTATTGGCCACCAGTGGTGATTAATCGCGCGAACGCTTTATAGTCGACCTTGCCGCCATCGATCGGGGGCTTGCCCTTGTACATGGCTTCAATCTGAAACATCAGACAGCCCATTTCGACTGGACTAGCATTGTGCGTTGGTTTAAGTATCTGTACTTGCACTGCACGGTTTGTTTTGAAATCTTAGGCACTATGTACTCATCATAGAGATTCTGCTTACTGCAAGACTGGCTGCGATGCAAAAAAAATTCGTTAACAACACTTGCAAGCAGTTGGGCTAATTGATAATGTGTGGTCGACTCAGATTGTCAAGTAGTCAACTCAAAGCAGCCCTGAGTGAGCGCGAGAAATAACACGACATTGGGCGTGAGTCGACGACTTTAGTTGACGATCTAACTTCACGAGTTGAATATAAGAAACGTTGCAGTTGAACTGCCGTGGAGTTATTGAAAAACTCACTTCGGCATCGGTTAGCGGCTCTCCGCGTTTGTTCTGAAGGATTCGGAGAAGTCTGAAAATGAAGAAGATCGCGTTAGTGAGTGAATATGATGTCTAATCAATTTATCGCGTGTGCTGCACAATGTTTCATGATTCTCATTTTGTAAATACGGTACGACAATTCAAAATTTTCAAAGAATTTCAAGCGTCCAGCAAAGTTCAGATACAGTATGTCTGCAGCTGTACACTCACTCGTCTTCTGATACAAAGCCCGTGTCTTTCGGATCGAACATTTTGAACGCGCCAACTATGACGTCTTCGGGGTCGGTGCCTGAAACATGACACCAGCGTGGTGGTCGATACGAGGAATGCAGGCCGTTGGGATTGATTTTCGTGGCAAAAACTGGTCGAAAAACGGCGCAAGGTTTACTCAAATTGCTGAAATGCAAACAGAAACAGTCAAAAGGCCAGCAAACTTGCCTGTGAGTTTCTCACCGAACAGCGTCAGGAACACAGTGAAGTTGATTTTCTCACCGGCTTCTTTGATCATGGCATCGAGCTTGGCGTCATCGGCGATCTGGCCTGAAATCAATCGATTGATACATGCATTCAATACCACCTATGTACGGCGGCGTGTACAGTATTTAGTGCATGACAGGTTGACGGAGAGCAATGTGTCGCTATGTCCATTACCGGGTGCAACTTTAGGCCGAAACTAGAAATCGGCGTGCACGCGCATGCGTACGCAACATCCTAGTGCAAACATAGGCAGCGTATTATACGCGCAACACTTCGCGTGCACGCGCGTTGTTTCGACTTTTTTGCCCATACCTTCCATAAAGAAATTGCCTACGCACGCGCGCGTTGCTTTCAGCCTGGAATTGCATCCGGCGGCCGAATATATGGATTCGATTCGCCAGAAAAACCTTTTTTGTAAATGGGAGCCAGGAACGTTTTGTGCATGGACGATCGAAACAGATGTGGTGGCCGGACAATTGAGCAAACCACATTTGAGCAAGACCACTTTGAGCAAGTGAAAAAGAGCAGGGCCAAAAGAGCAGAGCACTTATTTTGTTCCAGTGGCTTAGGCTGATTTTGGTATCAGGCTTAGGCTTAGGCTTACACTTAAGATTAGTTTTGTGTTTGGGCTTAGGCTTAGGCTTAGGCCTATTCGTTTTTAGGTTCTGCTCATTTGGACTCTGCTCTTTTTCACTTGCTCAAAGTGGTCTTGCTCAATTGCCCGTCCGCCACAGATGTTCCAGACTTTCCTTGGGAACCCAAACGTGTATTTCACGGCTAAACACCAACAGCAGTGGTGTTTTGGAAAAGTCCGGTCCAAAAGTTTGGCACTGCCAGACCTTGAAAAACGCATCAGTGTCATGATTTTTTTGAAAACAAGGAAGCCATAATTTTATAGCACGATCAACATTGCGAAATAAAACTTCGGTGGACATGGTTCAGTACTTCTTCAGTAATGAGTCCACAAACGGTTGAGCGGGTCAATTTCTCGTTCAATGCGCAATCTACTTATAAATACAAATACAGTACATCGGCTGAGTGAAACTTGATGCGGTCCTAACCGGACCACCCACGCACCTAAGATATTGTTCAACTAAAAATTCCAACACTCATATGGTCTAGGTATGCAACGCCGTGGAAGTTCCGCAATTTAAAAAAACCTCGGATGTGGAACCGGTAAGGCTCGATTTTCGTGGAATCGTACACAAGGGCTCAACGGCAGAAATAAAACACAAATAAGCAAAAATGAAAGCAAAAACACAAATGCAAATTGACGACCTACCCATGGACGCGTACAAGTCCTTGAGGTCGTTCTTGTCAATGTACCCGTCCTTGTTCTGATCCATAATACCGAACGCCTCTTTGAATTCATTGATCGTTTTCTGATCGAACGTGGCCGCGGCGTCCGATCCGCGCCTTTTCTTCGTCTGAAACATTGATTGGAATTATATGGTGGCTGTGAAACATCAGCCGGCCATGGACGTGCGGTCAGTCAGTTTTGCTTTTAGTCTGTTTGAATTACAGAAGGCCTGTTCCCTAGTCCTTTTTCATAAAATATGTAGATTCTATTAATTCGATTATCGATCGATTCGATGAGAAAAATGCTAGTGATGGGGCTGTCTCGCTGAGTTTAAGACAGCTTTGCAAATAACTTGCACGGCGCTCAACAACTGAAATTCACACTATCGATTTTCCACCTGTTACCCAAAAGTATCATATTACATTGTGGAAAAGAAATAGATTAAAACAACATAGGAGAACTTAATTTTTTGCCTATCGGCGCTTGCAGGTTCAGTTTTTAGGTCTCACACACATAAGATTGGCAAGCGACTCGTATCCCACAATAAATTATGCATCCGACGATCAAAACCATGGCAGAAGTTGTCAAATAAAGTTTTCACGGAACGGTCGAAAAATATTGCACTTGGGAGCATGAAATTACGAAAAAATGGCCGCCTACAGTAATCCGGTTGCAGTTCCGCCCAGGAAGTGAGGCAGAAACCGGAATTCCCAAAATGGTAAATTTAGGCTTAAAATGTGGGCAAGAATTAGCTCAACCATAATGGCATGCAAACAAACCCAAAATCGCTACAAATATTGATAAAATCAGTAAATAACGGTCGAAAATGGTACTTACCATGGTTGGTTGTTTGTTGGTTGCGTACAAACCAGATGGCGGTAATGTCTCCTCGCTGCACCGCACACTACACTCACACACGCGCGCGCACACACAACCGAGCCGAACAGAGGGCAACTGAAAAGCTGGTGCCCACCGAGAATATAATAGAATGAAATGCTCACCAACGAAAAGTGTACAGCTATACACGCGCAGCAACTTCACAAACTTGCATATGTAACGCAACAGCCGCGTTGTAACGGAGCCCGGCGTCTCTGTATACTTATGTGAGAGACTGGAGGGAGGGAGATAGTTTTCGGCGCGCAAAAGTTAGAATGCGCTCTGTGCACTTCTCTGAGAAGCCGCGGCCATTTTTAGGCTTAGCCAGTGCCCTGCGCTGTACTGCAGACACGCAGCCCGGCAGGCAACTGGTCTTTACAGCTGCATTCTTGTGTTGCAGCCGCTAAGTTGCCATTGGTGAGACTAGCATTGACAGCTCGTGCGCTTGGGATCATTATGGGACTGGGATCGGACTTGAACTGCGCCGCACAAAGTCGGTGTGATTGCAGATTGCGGTGATGTTTCACGTAACACACCCAATTGGTGTATTTCTTGCTTCGTTTGGATTACTTGTGTTGTGGTGGTCGCATGCGTGGTGTTGTTGTCCCCTCCTGGTACGTTGTCCGTCCAATGTCTCCTGCCCCCATTCTGTGTGCGGTGCACCAGGGAACTAACTACAAACACACGGCAGTCGTTGTAGTGAAATAAATGAAAAAGCACGAGCAACAAGTCTTAGTTGAAGCTTCACACACACACAGCCACATCGCAACTTCACTCGGTTTTGTGGTGCTGCAGCTAGTAAACTAGTTGCTCCGGGCTGAACAACGACAACGTCGACTAACAGCAAAAATGCGGCGGGCGCGTGTCAGCGGCAGTTATGCAACAACGTGTAGCAGCCAACGCCGTATTATGCATCCATCAAAGAATATATACCTATACATACTACATACAACGTATGTGTTGTGCACCTCAACCAGGGAGACCGGTCCAACGGCGTTGTCGAAGGCTCGATGTAAAGTGCTGCCGTATGACTCTGCTCGCTGTGGTGAAAGTTTCGAAGCGACAGTGAGACTTCAGTGAGAATGCTCGTTTTGCTTACGCGCTCACACGCATGTTGGGGGGACAATGTCACACGAGGCAAAGCTTCAACAGATATGGGACAGAAAACGATGCCCTGAAAGTGGGGAAACCGGGTCATCGGTGCATTTTGACGATTCTAACCGTTTTGCTCAACTGGTGTCAAACTTTAGCTCCAATCTCCACTGAGGTTCCAGCCTAGGTGAAATTCCCAAGATTTTTCAAAGTTGTCTCATGTGACCATGTTATTGCGTGTTTTGTTGAGTTTTTGTGCGTTTGTCGTCCCCAGCTGGAGGCCTTCCCTGCACCACCCCACACACCCAACTGGTAGACACTCACTGCAATGTGCCTACACCAAGTGTGCCCAGCACATACGTACGCCGGCCGGCATCAGCCCATCGGGTCTACATACATAGCAACTTGTTTCGAGCTGTTTGGGTCAGTGCATACACATACCATACCCGCTGCCGGTGTCTCTGTCTTTTTTGCGCACTTGAAAACCTGCAGCACCAGCGTAGCCCAACCAGCAGGATTATTACACAACTGTTGTCATTCGTACACCAACAGAGCGCAATATCCGAAGTCGGCCAGCTTTCTTTCTATCAACTTTACAGTTTGTGAAAGGATGGAAGCCACGGTACTTTGGTGGGTCGAAGGCGCCTGCAAGTGTCCCAGCTGACCCATTCTCACTGCAAAGTCACTTTGGTTAAAGTCCCGCGGCACCCAATATGCGTCAGGCGGTGCAAACTCACATTAGTCCAGTGCAAAACTATCGCCTGTGGCCATAAAAGAAAGCGTCTCTGGCGGCCAGCGAGTCCTTCTGGTGGCAACTTCACGGTTTTTGGAAGAGCGAGTTGTATTTTGTGCTAAAACTTTACAGTCGCGCGCCCGGTTGCAAGCTGGAAGGAGACGTTTTTTCGTCGGCCAGGTGCAAGTTCCTGGCTGCACGTGACACGTTAACAATAGACAAAGGCTCATTTGCCACCCGTAACAAGCGACCAAATCTGTTTATGGCCATTTGACAGAGTGTCAAATCAGGCAGAAAATAGTCGAATCATTCAAGTTTCATTCTCCCCAACAAATAAACGCTGACAGCCGTATCAATTACCCATCAGGTGGTGCTCGTAAACCAATAAAATTTGACCTTCGCAGATCATATAAAGTTAAAAAACTGGAATTTGACTGTGTGATGCGCGGTGAGAGTTCGTCACTCCCACATGTAACCAATTGAACGCACATGCTTGCTTTCGTCCTTGTTTGATGTTTTTGGTGTAATGGATAGTTGGACAGTGTTTGAGACATACACCACTGGGGACAACGGTCTTGGGCACAATCTATAGCTGGGGTGGGGGACAGCGACACGACACGGTACCCAACAATTATGATTCACCTGCAGACGAAATACGCACGTGCGTTGCAGCATAAACACAAACAAACATTCCTCTGGTAACTGATAGCAAAAACCTGCGGGTCAGAAAATACAAGGTAGTTCTGTTCGTTTTTCAAGCTTGATGGTTGAGTTTTTAAAAGCAAGGAACATGACGGTTTTCCCTGTAATTTTGTCTTTGTATAACTGATCACGAAATGATACGTTTTACCTGCCCCTACTTTTTCGGCCGTATATCATGCTTTTGTACGATTCTGTAGTTCCATGAAAAGTGCCAACGAAACGTCAAAGGAAGTGGTCTCACTTTTGTGGCAAGATGCGAAGAAAAGCCACAAATTAGAAATGCATTCGATTTGCATTTGTCGTGGCTTTAACGTGTCTTTTATTGTGCTGTAACAAGGCACCCAAATTTGAGTGACGCTCTAAATTTTGAATTAATTTTGTGTGGTGCAGTTGACATCATGAACAGCGTTCCTTTCACGCCTCGCCCTGAAATGTTTTTTGTCATTTGGCTTTTCCGTATTTTCTCAATTTTCTCAGCCCGCCGTGCGTTTGCATGTTTGTGTTGCGCACACAAGCGGGGTTCATTGTTTGCTGAAATGCTCTGCAAACGTATGTATATGCATACACCGTTGTTTGGTTGTTGTTGAACCCCAATGCGTTTTTCGAGTCACAAACTAAAAATGAGCCAAAAATCTACACAATTTACGTGCGAAATGAATTTTTGTCCCAGTCGTTTTTGTGAATGCTGGTGCGCGTGAGTGTGACCAACAAGCATAACCTGGAATCAGCGTGTGTTTGTGTATGTGCTCAAGCAATAAAAAAATACCTGAGGACCTCATCTCATGTTATGCTCCCTGTGTATCTTAGCTGGGTCTCTCAGCTGCTTCTCATATCGTCTGCAATTTCGCCTCTGTCATTTTTGCGCCTCACAACAAATGCCAAAAATGACTTGAAATTACGCTTGATGCGCGCTCTTGTGCGTCTGTCGCTTTGCATCAATGAAGGATCTAAATTGAAAGGAAGGGTGTGGGATGTGCAGAACGCAGCAATGCGACGAGCAGTGCTCGAACGGGACTATGAATCGAGTTTGGGCTCCGATTGTTTACCGAGTTGGGATTTCATTTTTTGCGCAATGCTTATCTCAATATTGATGATGTTTCATGTTCGCAGATCGTAGTCAGGCTCATGAAATATGCGCGCGCTACAACTCAGTCAGATGTTTGTACAGCATGTTGTCATTTTTCCTCCTGATTTCTGTTGTCGTACTCACTTTGCTTCATTTCACTTTTATCAGATCAGCATAAATAATCTACATAAGAATGTCGGATCGGGGTCGGTTTTTATCGGGATTTCGGGATGGTAATCCCGTTTGAGCACTGGTGACAAGTCCTCAAATTCGGCTTCTTGTGTCACGTGCTGGGTTTCTCACAGTTTCATTCAATAAAAACCTAGGCTACAGCATCTGAAGTTTTTCATGGACACTGGTACGGTGCCCTTCTTGGCGCTTTGATCAGAAGAACCATTTGTCACTTGGAAAGTTTGTTGTTTTTTAATCTAAGCCTTAAACGATATTTAGACAACTAATCCTTAAGGGCTTATTTTCGCTCGTTATTGCTTCGAACGAGGCATCTAATCTGCGCGACAGACAAAGCCTTGATCGGACCTTTTCTTGAAATTCGGTCCCTATTATGCTCACAAAACTGTGCAAGCGTAAAATTATAGAGACACATGGGCTAAATTTATGCTCATTGCTTTGCTTTGCGGCTCAAAATGTTCAGAAAATCTGAAAGAACCCGGTCCACCGTTCTCCACCATGAATGCTATGCTATGCACCGTCAAGTACACAAACTATACTTATACCTACAGTTCCGGGTGCAATTCTAGGCTGAAAGTTGAAGTCGCGTGCACGCGAAGTTACTTCGACTTTTGCCTATACTTTGCACTGTTTACGCGCGTGCACGCGACTTCAACTTTCAGCCTAGAATTGCACCCGGTACTGTACATAGGTATACCAGGTACAGTATGTAGTAGGCTAGAAAGTGCAAATCCAGTAAAATGAGGCCTCATTGAAACTTTTTTGAACGAGCGCCAGGATTTTACTCCAGCAGTACCAAGAGTCATGACTGTGTCTAGTGCGCTGCTTTCACTGCATACACGCTAATTCACCACATCACCTATCAGGCCGGCGCAGACGCTTCAGCAAGGCTTCTAAACTTGCTCTCAGTCCTTCGTAATAGCTTCAGTTCACGGTCCGTTGCTTGAGCATATGTTTTATGATTTTGCGATAGGTGATAATTAATCTGGACGCTAATCTTGAGTTCTGAAATGTGTGTGCGATTTCGTTCGAGCTGAAATTTGATACGACATGGGCGTGGACTGAGGCGTGCAATCTAGAGATTAGGCACATAACCTATAGGTGCCACGCGGAACAAGATGTATACCGGACATATGTACGTACATGGAGGTAGTGGCAGTGACCAAGGCATTCATATGCCGTATGTCTACGGTTTGGCCAGTTTTCTGGCAGTTTCTTCAGTTACACCGCGTTCCGTGAAACATCAGCGAGTGCTATGTATGTACATGCATCTCACCAATGTAGTTATCGTTGCGATTTAGCTTCCATTTCATTCAGCTGCCAATGCAGAATCGAAGTTTCGCTATGCTAGTCAGTTTCACCTTAAAGGTTAACGTTTTACTGTCTGTTCATGAAGGACTTATACCCGTACATAATTTTTGTGCTGTGTACAGTTCATGGCGCAAAGCTTGGTCTGGTCATTCGTAATATTTAGTATGGCGCGAGTTTGTATTTCTCTTGAGAGCATTCAACATTATGCACATGGCATGCTCGAGACGATTGCTTTCGTCGCACAGCGTGTCGAAAAATACGTCTACGCTAATGAATAGCTAAAACAAACAACAATGGTCGAAACAGTAAACGTAACCGACACCAAACCCGCTCTCCATGCTTGCACTTTGTCAGCTTATGGGCACACGGGCGAAACTTGACAACCCCGCTTCTGTACGCCTATGAATTTTGTCATTTTTGATCGCATTTAAGCCGTGGTTCGGGGGTGCTTTTTGAAATTTCGAGGGGTCAGCCATGTGTCCCAAAATAGCGGGTGCTCATGCGTGTACTATATATAGGGACGAAAGTAATGTATCTAATATTTTCAGCAGCAATATTTTCGCGAAGAAATAATGAAAACTTGACGGATGTCCGGCACCTATGTACATGTATGTACATATATGTATGTGACTTGCAAGAGGCTAAAACACAAAGGGCCATGCCCTTTTGTGGAATATTTTGCTCGAAAGATCCCATCATTGAATTCGAATCACGCGCTCAAGAGGGTGTAAAAATGTGAAACTCACAAGAAATGACGATTCCGTCTGCGTAATTTTTCGCATTTTGCCATGACTCTGTGTCGAAGGCGACGTTTGTTCTGGTGTTGCATTGGAGCTGCGATTGTGCTGTTCTTCGTGGTCGTCAGGGAGTTGGCTGGCTGTATTGATGGTCTGTTTGGTCTCACGTTGCAAAATACATACTCGTTACGTCGATCAGTCCGTTCAACCGTGCTACGTATATTCAGGCATTTCCGTCGCGTACTCGTTCCATTTCACCAATGTTCGGAATACAGCGATCGTTAATGGAGCACCGCCTTGTCGATCAGACAACAATGCCGATTACGAGTTGCCGAAATGTCAGGTACGCACACTATACATTTCTAACAAACAGAATGGCAACTTTTTCATTATTTATGTTCTCTCACCTTATGAGAACTTCAGATTTTGGGAGACTGATCCCATTGATAAGATCAGATCGGCTTAACCTAACATACTGTAAGTTCATCGAATGGTGTGAGCTGTCTAATATCGATTCAAACCGATCTGATCCCCCCCCCGAGTGTGATCCCGGCTAACCCTTTCATATGCCCACCTCCACCTCCAGACCGTGCACGTGTGCATGGTGTGCGCTGGCCACGAGGCGTCACGTGGAGCGGTTACGGTAGTGAAAAGTCTGTTGTTCCATCGTCGTAACCCGGTGCAGCTGCATTTCATTGTCGACCACGATGCACGACTGATTCTGTCCACCCTGTTTGACAGCTGGAAACTGCCCGCCGGTATGACGTTTTTGAATGTTTCTCGGTATCAACCATCAAGTCCGACCCTTTCGGGACCAAAAATTCGGGCCCAATATTTGGAATTGGTTTGTGCCAAACCCGAATCTTCGACACTATGTACAGTATGTCGCCTTCCAACAAGCCTTTAATTTAACAAGCACCCTTTTTAGTGACGATCTCACTGTACGACGCCGACAGCGTTGTAGCTGATGTTTCATGGATACCAAATCGGCACTACTCTGGAGTGTATGGACTTTTGAAACTGACACTGCCGAAAATATTGCCGCAGTCCTTGAAACAGGTAAAATACGATCTTGGCATTTGGAACAGAATTAAGGTGGAGTCGATTGCTTGATCACTGTTATCATGCCCCATTTGTTGCATGTATAGCGTGCACATACTATGTTGGTCATGGTTGGAGTACAGAAAGGCCATGGTTACTCTTGTAAAGATTGACACACGGGCGATCACCGATTGAAGGAAAACAAACAGCACGATTATTCAGTTATTGATCATTTTGGCAACTCAAAACCGCAAACGATTCCAGGTGTTGGTCGTTGACACCGATGTGTTGTTTGTGTCTGATGCCGGTTCGTTGTGGCACCATTTTGGTCTCATGTCCGAATCACAATTCATCGGTCTCGTTGAGAACCAATCACCGTGGTACTTTGGCAATTTGTATCGACAACAGATTGTGTGGCCAGCGGTGGTTGGTTATTCGGTTTTGATCAGCTTTCTGTTCGTTTATTTTTAATCAATATTTGTCATTAACCAGGGCCGTGGTTTCAACACTGGTGTAATCCTGATGGATCTGGCCAAAATGCGGCGATATGATTGGATGGCGAAATGGCCTGATGTCGCAAGGCAACATATGCAAACACTTGAAGCCACTGCGCTTGCTGATCAAGTTCGAGATCTTATTTTTACCATAGTACTGGAGGTACGTAATTAGGTTTTTTGACTGGAAATTATCTTCAATTTAATTGATTCAAGGACGTATTCAACACAATGATCAAAACCGACCCGTCCATTTTATACCGTATCCCGTGTGAATGGAACATGCAGTTGGGCGACAGATCGATGCAACACGACATTTGTCACGTCGATCCAGTAGATCTGAAGGTGAACACCAAACACAGAGCACACTCTTCACAGTGATCCTCCATTTTAACCCTAATTAATCGTCCATTGTCCTCCACCACTCTTTTGTGAAATTGCTGGTCCGGCCCGATAACGTCAGTGTGAACACTGAGCAATACTAAATCAAACGGTTCTTTTCACGCAGATTGTGCACTGGAACTCACCGCAAAAGACCAAAGTGCGCAGTCGGTATGCCGAGTTCTTTCGTCGTCACTACCAGACATTCCTTGACATGGACGGGTCGTTGTTCAGACGCGAGTTGCTGTCGTGTCACATTGACAATCACACAATGCAATGGGATGAAAGTTTGGAGTCGGAGGTCGGTTGATAGTATGTTTATTCCTCGTCAGATTTTTAAAACTCAGTCAAAGACAAATCTTTAAAAATAATAGTCTGAGACGATTTCAAGCACCCGTCTGGTCTTCCCTTGATCATGTAACTTTAACCATATTTCAAGGTTCACTGACACCACTAACGTTGACCCCAGCGCGGCAGGTGTTTATTCCGTACATTAAAAAACCCTTCACGCTGGTCAAAGTGGCTGAAGAGGCATGAGTAAACTATGAGGGATACGGATACAGGAAACCACGTGATCTTGGAAAGACCAAGCTGGACTGGACCAATCACCGTGTTTGGGCCTTGGTCGTTTGTCGCTAATGTTTCAGAACATGAATAGTGACAAGTGGTCGCAAACTGGCCCGCAAGCCTCCTTGAGCGATAAGGAAACAAATTATTTCATAATTTTGCAGACGGCCGATGAGCTCGACCAGTACGACTACGACGACGATGGTTGTTATGAGTTCAGACGCGCGTCAAAGATTCGATACCGAACACATGTGTATTACAGACGATTTGTGTATGAGCCGGTGAGTAGAAAAGTTTAGACATTGCTCGGAAATTATTCAGAACTTGTTTTTTAGTTTGATACATACATAGCTTGGACATGACACTAAGTTGACGACATTACTTTGACCTGCTGTAAATGAGCTCCCTATTTACCGACCCTTCTCGGTGGGCTGCGCTGGTCTGCGGCTCACATTCTTGTTCGCTCGCCGGTGGGTGTTGCACCCAGAAGTGAACAGCACAAACACTGGTTGGACCGGACGCTCAAGGGCGTGCGTGGTTGCGGCCAACGTCCCCTTTCGTATCCGGGTTTCGACGTTATTCGCCTGTTGCTAGTCTGTTATTCATTAACGTATTATACTCCGATGATTCTTGCTATCATGCCCATATGCACACGCTTATTCTAATTCGCCGATTCATCCCAACCATAAGTTTTACAGAAACCATCCGACGTTACGCTGGCCACACAACTGTCCATGGATCGACTGCAACTATTGGTTCAGCTGGCTGAGCACTGGGAGGGTCCAATCAGTGTGGCCGTCTATGTGAGCGATGCAGAGGCACGACAAATGCTGTTGTTTGTCGAGGAGTCATCGTCACTCAACACACGATACGACATTGCGTATCACGTCGTATTCAAACAGGGGGTTCGTCGTGTTATGTTGATTTTCGTTATGAATTGTCACTTGGATTCATTTTGGCATAGTGATGCGCCGTGTGATCAATGATCTGATGTACATGGCCATGGGCACGATAACAAGTAGAGTGGCAGACTTAGGCCGCATTCACAATGCAGCGAATTAGCGGGTTAGCGGATTAGCGGATTAGCGGGTTGCGGATTAGCGGGCCCGCTTTTCGCGCACGCTTTTGCATTCACAATGGAAATTGAAAAAGCGGAAACCCGCTAATCCGCTAATCCGCAAAAAGTGTTTGCGCTCACAATGCACGTCGTCCGAGTTTAGGTGAAAAAGTAGATTTACTTCAAAATTTTGTTGTTTGTGTCTTTCTTTGTTCAACAAATGGCAAATTACACACATCAAATCAATCAAATGTTGTTATTCTAAATGTTTCATTGGATTGCAGCATTTCCAACCAATAAACAGAAATATAGGAACACCGATCACGAAAATAGCACGAATAACACATAGGCGTATATTAGAGTGGTCAACTCAAGTGGTCGAATCACTTTGTCAACTTACATTGTAGATTCGTCAACTCACCCCGAATGCCATGTATTATTTCTCGCATTTATTTGGGACTGCTGTGAGTTGACTAAGTGATTTGACCACTTGAGTTGACCATTGTAATATTAGCCAAACTTCGACCACATGCGCCTCAGGCAGGACGCAGTGTTTATGCACGAACAAACCTTCGCGTGTGTGATATCATAAGCACTGCACTGTCCAGTTTAGCGCAACACAGACTTGCAGTTTACACGCTGCTAGGTTTATCACTCGCTTTATAGCACGATCGATGCAGAGCTGCGAAGCGCAGCGGTAGCGTGCTGGCCTGCTGAATAATAGGGCGCGTGTACGACACCGCCCATGGACATCACTTTACATTATTTCTTCAGTTTTTTTGTTTTCATATGAAACCGTGTAAAAATAGCTGGCTGCTGTGGCAAAAATGTGAATGAGTTGAATTGCATTCTCGCATTGATTGTTCGATGCAAGTTATTTCTTCAGTGGCTGGCTGGCTGGCTTTACTTTCGCCACGATGCAAAGCCCGTCGGAAAAAACAGCAAGCACATTTTGTAATACAGCATTTTACAACCTTGTCGTGTAGAGTCGAAACTGAACGCGATAATGATACCATACGTTGTAAAAAATCTCTTTTCCAAACATCAAACTGCAACAAAAACGTTTCCAATGAACGCAGGTGGTTAAGCTGCTAATGTATACACTTTTTTCATGCTCTGAAAATGTTTTGAAGGCAAATAATAAACTTCTGAACGTGCGCCTCCGGTGCTAATCCGCAAAAAAAATAGAACCAGTTCTAATCGTGAAAAGCGGATTAGCGGACCCGCTAATCCGCTAACAGGCTAATCCGCTTTGCATTGTGAATGCACACGCGTGCAGCGGATTAGCGGATTAGCGGGTGTGAAAAGTTGCTCGCCCGCTAATCCGCTAACCCGCTAATCCGCTTTTTGCATTGTGAATGCAAAAGCGTGCGCATCTCGACCGCTAATCGGCTAATCCGCTAATCCGCTTGCATTGTGAATGCGGCCTTAGTAACATGGCTCAAAGGGGTCTGCTGCGCACTGCCGCCGTTTTTGGCACAAACATTGGCGTTGTGCGCAAGCACAGAACCAAGGAGACGTCGAGGGTGTCAGGCATCTGGTGCATTCGCTGACTGTGACCTGATGCTCTGTATGTGAAAACAGGTCGATTGGGGCAATTGATAAATGACCAACAAATTTGACCAATAAAAAGCCACAACTCAACCGAACTGATGTCATTTCAGGCATTCTTCCCCGTCAACCACCTGCGCAACATCGCCCTTCGTCACATCACCACCCCGTTTGTATTCCTATCGGACATTGACTTTGTGCCCATGTTTGCGCTGTATGACGTGCTGCGCCAGGCCATCATCAATCAGGGTTCGATCACATGATTCACTGTTCTGTTCCCTCTTTGTTTTTATTTTTAAAACTATACGTACACAAGCCCGATATCAAACGCGGATATCGTCCCGGTCTTGATTTGATCATAATTCGTGAATCGTGATTAGGTATACATACAGTAGCATTGGCTGTGTTTTGAGAGTATACTCCATAGCACTGATTGCGACCGGCATAAACGTTTGTTTATCAGCTGTAAAAGAAATTTGTGGCATGCGAAGTACATATGTAAGCAACATGCAATACCTACACTACAAAATGTGCGTCGTTTATGCGAAGCATCACGTGATCAAGGCAAGAACCACCTCAAACTTGATAAAGATAAAATGAAAATAAAGAGAATATACAGGTTCTTTGACGCACAAAGCGCTCGTGGTGGCTGCCTTCGAATCTCAGCGTTATCGACCGTCGTCTTTCCCGCGCAGCAAAACAGAACTGTTGAATCAGCTGGACACCGGACAATTATTCGTGTTTAGACAGGATGTTTGGGCCAAGGGTCATGCCACGACCGATTACGACCGATGGCGCACTGCCGCTGAACCATATTCGGTGGGCTGGCGACCCGAATACGAACCATATATAGTCGTTGACCGCTCGGTGCCGCTATATGACACGAGATTCATCGGATTTGGATGGAATAAAGTATCGCACATCATGCAGTTGGATGCGATCGGGTGGGTGCTTCATGTTGAAAATTTGAATTTTAAATCAATAAGTACAGTCTACCCTCTCTACAGTGATTACGCCAGGTGGTGAAACCGCCGAAACGATTGTTATTTTGGATGTGGCTCCGAATCCGACATTAATCTCCCCATTAGCCATTGCCACCATGCACAATGAATATTCTTCACGGTGACTAAAAATGATGGGTGTTCTTGTGAGTGACATGATCACGTCATTATAAAGATGCACCTGTTTCATGGAATTTATGAACGTAACGAAAAATTCATTGCTTTATTTCTGTTGTTTTCTATTTCAATTGATTTAAAAAATAATGATCATATGCAGGTATGATTTCGTGGTGCTGCCAAACGCATACATGATTCACATGCCGCACGCACCGAGTTTTGACATTGCCAAATACAGGAGCAGTGCTCAGTATCGACGATGTTTGAAGCTGTTGAAATCGGAATTCATGAAGGATCTGACCAAGCAACGCAATCGAACTCGCGTTATACCCATTGAGGCAACGCCGTTGCACCGCGTGTGAAATATCAGGCAACCGCGCTCTTCAGGCATACCTATTTTGTGTTATATTGAAAGAAAAGGCGATGGTCGGGCAAACAGTGCAATAATCTCGAAATTCCTGTGAATAAAAGTTGGTGTGCGATTCTGTTTGACTAAAAATGTTTCGGAAATATGCACCTGATTGCTTCGCTTTTTGTGTCAAAAAACATTCATGCGTTGTGACCGTAAGTTTCAGCCGTTGAAGTTCCTTACCTGTCCAGACCTTCCTTACCTGTATGTATGTCAGGCGTTGTTGATGATCAATATATGAAACCTCATCACATCATATCAAGCAATATACCCACTCACATCACAAAAGTGAAGCCATCCTAAAGCCAACAATATTGAGGTTACATAACCAAACCTCCCGAGCAATTACCTCACAAACGAAGAAATTGAACACTGGTGTGGTGTGGTGACTGACCACGGTCGGCCACTGTCCGAAAGGTTTTTCTGAGGAGTTCATGTATTAATTTTTGCGCAGACCCTTGAAACCCGCCACCGCTCCAAGCAGACATAAGCATTATGTTGAAATGGACACCGAGACAGCTACACGATTTGGCCCAAATGAAAGCGACGATGGAGTTACGTACGGCGCTGCATAACAGGCTTGTAGTGAACTACCTATGGTCTACGGTTCAGCGCAACCCTACCTTTTTTGGGAACCCGGTTGTTTAAGGGATCGTCCCGAATCATATGTACCACTTGTCACATATTTTCGTGCCCGATGTCTGTCACATACAACTTCGAGTTGTCGAGTCGAGGGCACACACCCACACGCGCACGTACCACACCGTCCTCCACCATTAAAATTAGCATTTGGAAAAGAAATGTGCAGAAAAAACAAAAAAATAAAAAGTTCGTGTGACTTCTTCCTTGTTGCAGGGTAGTACTTGGGGGGGGGGGTGGGGGGGGGGGTCCCCCCAAATTCATCTATCTATCGTCAACCACTTTTTGATTTCATCTATCTATCGCCAACAACAATGGGCAAAAACAAATACACCAAAAGAGGGAGGGGCGGCCCGACGGGGGGGGGGAGGAAGGGGGGGGGGGGGGGGGGGGGGGGGGGGAGGGATTGTGGTCACCAAAAAGGGAAAAAAAAAACCCGCTCCCAAAAATATACAAAAAAAAAGAAGAAAAAAAGAAAAAAAAAAACTCTCAAAACCCCAAAAAAAAAAAAAAGGGGGGGGGTAGGGGAGGGGGGGGGGACACGCGAGAAAAGAGGGAAAAACAGAGAAAACCAAAGAGGAAAAAAATAACACCAACCGCTTTTGTGACAATTGTGACAGGAAACTGAGGAAAAAATAGCACATCAAAATCTCGCCAAAACCGCCAAAAAAGGCAAGGCGGGTCCGCGACGCGCGAAATCCACAAACAACAAAACCACCCCAAAAAAAAACACCAAACGACGGAAGGCCCCCTAAGCAGTGTAGTTCCTGGTCCGGCGCGGCGGTTAGTGTACCTACCCCTTTTTTCCGTGCGGCGGTTAGTGTACCTCCCTGGGGGGAATGGGGGGAAGACCCAAATTCAGGAAAAAGTCACTTTTTGTGGTAGAAAATTTGACCGATTTTTGGCCCTTTTTTGGAAAAAATTCTCCATAAAAAGGGTATTTTGGCGAGTTTTGACAACATCGACCTAAAAATCACCCATTTTAGGCCTAAAAATGCCCATTTTAGGCCTAAAATTGCCTATTTTAGGCAAAAATTGAGGCGGTTAGTGTACCTGACGCGGCGGTTAGTGTACTAGTGTACCTTGGTCGCGGCGGTTAGTGTACCTTAGGGGGGGGGACCCCCCCCTCCCCCAGGAACTACACTGGAGGTAAGTACTAAAAATCACCCCCCCCCCCCCCCCCCCCCCCCCCAGCCACTACTATGATCGTCAACAAATTTTGGGAACAATCTATCTATCGTCAACACATTTCGAACCCAAAATTGACATTTTTGCCTCAAAATGGCTCAAAATCGGTATTTTTCACCACAAATAGGCAAAAATCGCGCGCTACGCGCGGATTTAGTACATCTATACACATTTTCATTAATATTTACACATTATTACCTACTTAATGCACTATACTATACCTTGATTTTTGGCGACCCCCCCCACCATCTATCTATCGTCAACAAGTTTGGGTCGACCCCCCCCCCAGATTTCGGACTTGGGTCATCTATCTATCGTCAACACATTTCGGGTCCCAATCTAATCTATCTATCGTCAACACCCTGACCAAGTACTACACTGCCCTGTTGTGTTTTATGTTTACGATTACGTGCACCGTTCGGTACGGTTTGTTTCGTCATGAGTTATTTGTGTCGTTCGCAGCCGCTTGACCTCAATTTTTAAATTTAAATTAAACTTGTTTGTTGCTTTGCTGTGATTATGAATTTAATCACCCAAACCCAACATTTTCAGAAATTCGTTTGGATTTGGGTCAAAATCTGAGCAGAAATTGACCAGTTTAAAAGCAACCATGTCGGCCGGGCAAATTTCGTCGATATTGGGCGAAGCTCGCTTGCTCATCACGCGACTTCATGATCGTGACAAAACGACGGACAGATTGTTGGTGGATGTACAGAAATTGAACGAACGGATTGGGTGCATGAGGGAGGTGAGTCGTGACCGTGAGTGGGTGTTACGTATGTTCGGAATCAGAGGTGTCTGTCAGTCGGGCCGGCCCGCCGGGCCGGGCCCGCACTGTCCGACCGGGCTGGGCCGGGGGGCCGTGGTCTTCCATGGTCGGACCGGCCGGACTTCCCTCCCTGCCAGAGGTCGCAATCGGGCCGGGTTTGGCCGGCCCGGCCCGGCCCGAGCCCCCAAATTTCCGGCCCGGCCCGAACCACCAAATCTCCGGCCCGGCCCGGCCCGAATTTTTGGCTCAGATTTTAACCCAATTTTTTAACCTATTTTTCTGGTTGAAAATTCATTGTTTTCCATGAAAAAGTCGTCAGATTGACAATATTGATCACTTAGTTGCCAAATCCGTCAGAAATGTTAGTATTTTTGACAAAAAAAGCCCCACTTTTTCAGTAAAAGAAGTCACTTCAGAAGCCTCGGGCCGGGCGCCGGGGTGCCCGCCCCGGCCCGGCAGCCAAAAGCCCAAAATCGCGGCCCGGCCCGATTGCGACCTCTGCTCCCGGCCCGACATTGCCCAAAATCAAGAAAAAATCGTTATTTTCATTTAAAAAACCGCGGTTTTTTGTTAGGATTTGGCACTGGATTTAATCTGATATGCAATTTTTTAGTTTTGGAGCTGTCAATTTTGTGTCAAAAACCTTGCTTCCCAGAGCAAACTAAAAAGTCGTCATTCGTCAGAAAAGTTGGTTACAAAATCGGGTAGCTAGACACTTCTTGACGCGTCAAGAACTGTATGCCACGCCCGGGCGTAACGACCACTTCTTGACTACGCGGACAAGAAAGACAGAAATAATAATACACAGTCAAGAAGTGTGCGTTACGCCTGGGCGTAAAGACCACTTCTTGACTACGTGGACAAGAAAGACAAGAAAGACAGAAATTATGTTTTTAGCGTCAAGAAGTGTGCGTTACGGCTGGGCGTAAAGACCATTTCTTGACTATGAGAGATAACAGTTCTAATCTAAACACTTAGCTCTTCTTAATGAATCACTTTAGTTAATGTTCCCTAAAACAAAGATTTTGTGATCAGGCTTAGACTAAGGCTTCCGACCAACCAGGGATACTGTGAGACTAAAAGCAAGCCCGACCCTAAACACCACCGCCCATTGCGAGCATTCTTTAGACTCAGCTTCATGGAGTTTGAATTATGTATAAACCAGCCCCCAACTCTGGACATCTTGCTCATTGTAATTATTGAAGCTTCCGAAACTTATGTTGTGAAACCACAGGGGCACTTCATGACAAGAACATCAACGGAATCATTGTCAGTCATGCACAATGTAACACACAAGTCAGTACCTGAGAGGGTGCGTGATCGAATTTGTAAAATAGAAACACCCACTAAACACTAAACCTCAGAGAACTTTTGTAAAACGTTTTTGTGGAATTTTGAATTCTATTTTAAGACACAATGTGAAGCTGTTCAGGACGATTGGGTTTCTAATTAATGACTTTTGTCACCTACTGTCAGTCAAAATTTTGATGTTCCTATATTCTATCGCCTTGAGTACTTAATCTGCAAATTGGGACCCATGTACATGTACGTTTTGGTTTCACAGACTAATTTTTTATTCTATAACTTACATTGTGTTTCTGTCCACCCAGACCACGTAGTCAAGAAGTGCTCCTCACGCCCAGGCGTAACGCACACTTCTTGACTGTGTGTTATTATTTCTGTCTTTCTTGTCCGCATAGTCAAGAAGTGTATGTTACGCCCGGGCGTAAAGACCATTTCTTGACTATGCGGACAAGAAAGACAAGAATTCTTGTCCGTGCGTCAAGAAGTGTCCACATACGCAAAATCGGGCCGGGCCGGGCCGACCTGTCGGGAGTTGCCGGTCGGGCCGGGCCACCTCTTGTGCGTGCTGTTGTGTGCCAGAGATTAGGATCGGGTCGGGTCGGGCCGGGGGAAAACTCGATTTTTTAAGCCAATTTTTCTGACGACCTTTTAGTTTGCTCTGAGAAGCAAGGTTTTTGACACAAAATTGACCGCTCCAAACTAAAATTTTCCCAATTTTTCTCTTGAAGAGACCGATGTTTCCCGGAGGCTGAGGTTTTTCATTTTTTTCACTTCCCAGATGGACTCGGTTTTTTTCAGTTTTTGTCTATCCGCCAGCAGTGTAGTGGCTTCGTAAATCTACTTGCTCATTTCAAACTCTTGCTGGCTGAGTGAGACAGTAAAATGGCAAAAATGGCAGCTAGAGGCTGTAGATAGCCAAGATAGTCCTGTGGTCCGTCTGAAAATAAATACTTTTCGGCCGCATGTCATGTTGTATGGTGTTGAAATCTCGTTTGCAGTATACGGAGGATATTCAAGAGCTATCCAACTGCGGCAGTGCACCACCGCGTTCGGCACTCGTTCATTCGTTGCAACAGGAAAATAGACAAATCAGGTTGGACTCAAAGATCGGTTGCATTCATGTTAAAAGCCGTCATTCCAATCCAAACTCGACTGTCATCGGTAGACATGTGTGAAAGCAAAAAGTGAAAGCTGACATATGTGGCTGATCTTGGTGCTAATTACGATCGTGTGCTGATTAATTGCGTCTGGTCTAGGAATCGAAAAATTTCGCAATGAAATTGTGTTCGGTTTTGAGCTCCCGATGTCACCATTTCATGTTTCGCACAAACAGTTGACCAGATCTGGTTGATCCGATTGTTATCGGCTTTAACTGTGTTCTCATTTCATCATGTCTTGTGTGCAGATTGTTGCAAGAGGAGAATCGTCAGTTGAAAGTAGCGCTGGACGAACATCAAGAGGCGTTGGAGTTGATCATGCAACGACATCGACGACTGGTGCTGCGAATGATGCAGTTCTCCAAGTTGCAGTC
>JASAMV010002157.1:0-15831 GCA_030248065.1 Rhynchonema sp. JSB1_4
ATGCGAATGTAAATATCGCAGCAAAGCCCTGGACCTTCGTGTAAGATGCGAATGTGAATATCGCAGCCAAGCACTTGAACCACCCTAAAATATGCCAATGTAAATATCGCAGCGCAGCACTTGAATATCGTAAAATATGCCACTGTAAATATCGCAGCGAAGCCCTTGGAACGGTGTGAAAAATGCGAATGTAAATATCGCAGCGGCGCTCTTGAACCGGCGTAAAAGATCCCAGTGTAAAAATCGCAGCGAAGCCCTCGAAACGCCGTAAAAGATGTAAATACCGCAATGAAGTTCTTCAAACGGCGAATAAACTGCGAATGTAATTATCGCAGCGAAGCATTTGAAACGGCATAAAAGATACAGATGTAAATACCGCAGCGAAGCCCTTGGAACGGCGTGAAAAATGCAAATGTAAATAACGCAGCGACGCTCATGAACCGGCGTAAAAGATTCCAATGTAAATATCGCGGCAAAGCCCCTGTACCTTTGTGACAGATGCCAATGTAAATATCGCAGCGAAGCCCTCGAAACGCCGTAAAAGATGTAAATACCGCAATGAAGCTCTTCAAACGGCGAATAAGATGCGAATGTATATATCGCAGCGAAGCATTTGAAACGGCGTGAAAGATACAGATGTAAATATCGCGGCGAGGCCCTTGTACCGACGTGAAAGATGCGAATGTAAATATCTCAGCGAAGCTTTTTAACCAGCGTAAAAGATGTAAACGTCGCAGCGAAGTCCATGAAACGGCGAATAAAATGCGAGTGTAAATATTTTAGCGAAGCACTTGTATTTTTGTGAAAGATGCGAGTGTTAATATCACAGCCAAAGCACTTGAACAACCCTAAAAATGTCAATGTAAATATCGCAGAAAAGCCCTTTGAACGTGTGAAAAATACGAATGCAAATATCGCAGCGACGCTCTTGAACCAGCGTAAAAGCTTCCAGTGTAAATATCGCAGCGAAGCCCCTGGACCATCGTGAAAGATGCCAATGTAAATATCGCAGCGAAGCACTTGAACCACCCTAAAATATGCCAATGGAAATATCGCAGCGAAGCACTTGAATCATCCTAAAATATGCCACTACAAATATCGCAGCGAAGGCCTTGGAACGGCGTGAAAAATGCGAATGTAAATATCGCAGCGAAGCATTTGAAACGGCGTAAAAAGATACAGATGTAAATATCGCAGCGAGGCACAAAAAATTTGTACCGACGTGACAGATGCGAATGTAAATATCTCAGCGAAGCCTTGTTGACCAGCGTAAAAGCAATGTAAATATCGCAGCGAAGTCCATGAAACGGCGAATAAACATGCGAATGTAAATATCGCAGCGAAGCCCATGGACCTCCGTGAAAGATGCCAATGTAAAACATCGCAGTGACGCTCTTGGCGCAGGCGTGAAAGGTGCGAATGTAAATATCGCAGCATAGCCCTTGAAACGGCGAGCTGCGAATAAGATGCGAATGTAAAATATCGCAGCGAAGCCCTTGGAGCGGTGTGAAAGGTGCGCAGCCCCGAAACGGCTGCCGGTGAATAATATGGGAATGTAAATATAGTAGCAAAGCCCTTGTACTGACGTGAATGATGCGAATGCAAATATCGCAGCGTAGCTCTCGAACGGGCGTGAAAAGTGCAATGTAAATATCGCAGCGAAATCCTGAAACGCTAATCGGTCCCCGAACCTAAGATGCGATGTAATATCGCAGCAAAGCCCTGGACCTTCGTGAAAGAGCATGTGAATATCGCAGCCAAGCACTAGACCCACCCTAAAATATGCCAATGTAACCATCGCAGCGCAGCTCTTTCTTATCTTCATTTATGACACTTTAAATATCGCAGCGAAGCCCTTGGAACGGTGTGAAAAATGCGAATGTAAATATCGCCGAGCGCGCTCTTGAAACCGGCGTAAAAGATCCCAATGTAAATATCGCAGCGAAGCCCTCGAAACGCCGTAAAACCCGATGTAAATAACGCAATTAAGTTCTTCATACGGCGATTAAAATGCGAATGTAATTATCGCAGCGAAGCATTTGAAACGGCGTAAAAGATACAAATGTAAATATCGCAGCGAAGCCCTTGATACAGATTTTAGCATATTGGCATATTTTAGGGTGGTTCAAGTGCTTCGCTGCGATATTTACATTGGCATCTTTCACGATGGTCCAGGGGCTTCGCTGCGATATTTGCACTGGAAGCTTTTACGCTGGTTCAAGAGCGTCGCTGCGATATTTGCATTCGTATTTTTCACGCGTTCCAAGGGCTTTTCTGCGATATTTACATTGACATTTTTAGGGTTGTTCAAGTGCTTTGGCTGTGATATTAACACTCGCATCTTTCACAAAAATACAAGTGCTTCGCTAAAATATTTACACTCGCATTTTATTCGCCGTTTCATGGACTTCGCTGCGACGTTTACATCTTTTACGCTGGTTAAAAAGCTTCGCTGAGATATTTACATTCGCATCTTTCACGTCGGTACAAGGGCCTCGCCGCGATATTTACATCTGTATCTTTCACGCCGTTTCAAATGCTTCGCTGCGATATATACATTCGCATCTTATTCGCCGTTTGAAGAGCTTCATTGCGGTATTTACATCTTTTACGGCGTTTCGAGGGCTTCGCTGCGATATTTACATTGGCATCTGTCACAAAGGTACAGGGGCTTTGCCGCGATATTTACATTGGAATCTTTTACGCCGGTTCATGAGCGTCGCTGCGTTATTTACATTTGCATTTTTCACGCCGTTCCAAGGGCTTCGCTGCGGTATTTACATCTGTATCTTTTACGCCGTTTCAAATGCTTCGCTGCGATAATTACATTCGCAGTTTATTCGCCGTTTGAAGAACTTCATTGCGGTATTTACGTCTTTTACGGCGTTTCGAGGGCTTCGCTGCGATATTTACACTGGGATCTTTTACGCCGGTTCAAGAGCGCCGCTGCGATATTTACATTCGCATTTTTCACACCGTTCCATGGGCTTCGCTGCGATATTTACAGTGGCATATTTTAGGATATTCAAGTGCTGCGCTGCGATATTTACATTGGCCTATTTTAGGGTGGTTCAAGTGCTTGGCTGCGATATTCACATTCGCATCTTTCACGAAGGTCCAGGGCTTTGCTGCGATATTTACATTCGCATCTTATTCGCGTTTCATGGATTTCTGTGCGATACTTACAACTTTTACGCCCGTTCGAGAGCTACGCTGCGATATTTGCATTCGCATCATTCACGTCAGTACAAGGACTTTGCTACTATATTTACATTCCCATCTTATTCACCGGCAGCCGTTTCAGGGGCTGCGCACCTTTCACACCGCTCCAAGGGCTTCGCTGCGATATTTACATTCGCATCTTATTCGCAGCTCGCCGTTTCAAGGGCTATGCTGCGATATTTACATTCGCACCTTTCACGCCGCGCCAAGAGCGTCACTGCGATGTTTACGTTGGCACCTTTCACGGAGGTCCATGGGCTTCGCTGCGATATTTGCATTCGCATTTTATTCGCCGTTTCATGGACTTCGCTGCGATATTTACATCTTTTACGCTGGTCAACAAGCTTCGCTGAGATATTTACATTCGCATCTGTCACGTCGGTACAAAGGCCTCGCTGCGATATTTACATCTGTATCTTTTACGCCGTTTCAAATGCTTCGCTGCGATATTTACATTCGCATTTTTCACGCCGTTCCAAGGGCTTCGCTGCGATATTTGCAGTGGCATTTTTAGGATGATTCAAGTGCTTCGCTGCGATATTTCCATTGGCATACTTTAGGGTGGTTCAAGTGCTTCGCTGCGATATTTACATTGGCATCTTTCACGATGGTCCAGGGGCTTCGCTGCGATATTTACACTGGAAGCTTTTACGCTGGTTCAAGAGCGTCGCTCCGATATTTGCATTCGTATTTTTCACGCGTTCCAAGGGCTTTTCTGCGATATTTACATTGACATTTTTAGGGTTGTTCAAGTGCTTTGGCTGTGATATTAACACTCGCATCTTTCACAAAAATACAAGTGCTTCGCTAAAATATTTACACTCGCATTTTATTCGCCGTTTCATGGACTTCGCTGCGACGTTTACATCTTTTACGCTGGTTAAAAAGCTTCGCTGAGATATTTACATTCGCATCTTTCACGTCGGTACAAGGGCCTCGCCGCGATATTTACATCTGTATCTTTCACGCCGTTTCAAATGCTTCGCTGCGATATATACATTCGTATCTTATTCGCCGTTTGAAGAGCTTCATTGCGGTATTTACATCTTTTACGGCGTTTCGAGGGCTTCGCTGCGATATTTACATTGGCATCTGTCACAAAGGTACAGGGGCTTTGCCGCGATATTTACATTGGAATCTTTTACGCCGGTTCATGAGCGTCGCTGCGTTATTTACATTTGCATTTTTCACGCCGTTCCAAGGGCTTCGCTGCGGTATCTACTTCTGTATCTTTTACGCCGTTTCAAATGCTTCGCTGCGATAATTACATTCGCAGTTTATTCGCCGTTTGAAGAACTTCATTGCGGTATTTACGTCTTTTACGGCGTTTCGAGGGCTTCGCTGCGATATTTACACTGGGATCTTTTACGCCTTTTCAAGAGCGCCGCTGCGATATTTACATTCGCATTTTTCACACCGTTCCATGGGCTTCGCTGCGATATTTACAGTGGCATATTTTAGGATATTCAAGTGCTGCGCTGCGATATTTACATTGGCCTATTTTAGGGCGGTTCAAGTGCTTGGCTGCGATATTCACATTCGCATCTTTCACGAAGGTCCAGGGCTTTGCTGCGATATTTACATTCGCATCTTATTCGCGTTTCATGGATTTCGCTGCGATACTTACAACTTTTACGCCCGTTCGCGAGCTACGCTGCGATATTTGCATTCGCATCATTCACGTCAGTACAAGGGCTTTGCTACTATATTTACATTCCCATATTATTCACCGGCAGCCGTTTCAGGGGCTGCGCACCTTTCACACCGCTCCAAGGGCTTCGCTGCGATATTTACATTCGCATCTTATTCGCAGCTCGCCGTTTCAAGGGCTATGCTGCGATATTTACATTCGCACCTTTCACGCCGCGCCAAGAGCGTCACTGCGATGTTTACATTGGCATCTTTCACGGAGGTCCATGGGCTTCGCTGCGATATTTACATTCGCATTTTATTCGCCGTTTCATGGACTTCGCTGCGATATTTACATCGTTTACGCTGTCAACAAGCTTCGCTGAGATATTTACATTCGCATCTGTCACGTCGGTACAAAGGCCTCGCTGCGATATTTACATCTGTATCTTTTACGCCGTTTCAAATGCTTCGCTGCGATATTTACATTCGCATTTTTCACGCCGTTCCAAGGGCTTCGCTGCGATATTTGCAGTGGCATTTTTTTGGGGTGATTCAAGTGCTTCGCTGCGATATTTACATTGGCATATTTTAGGGTGGTTCAAGTGCTTCGCTGCGATATTTACATTGGCATCTTTCACGATGGTCCAGGGGCTTCGCTGCGATATTTACACTGGAATCTTTTACGCTGGTTCAAGAGCGTTGCTGCGATATTTACATTCGCATTTTTCACGCCGTTAAAAGGCCTACGCTGCGATATTTGCAGTGGCATATTTTAGGATGATTAAAGTGCTTCGCTGCGATATTTACATTGGCATATTTTAGGGTGGTTCAAGTGCTTCGCTGCGATATTTACATTGGCATATTTTTGGGTGGTTCAAGTGCTTCGCTGCGATATTTACATTCGCATCTGTCACGTCGGTACAAAGACCTCGCTGCGATATTTACATCTGTATACTTTACGCCGTTTCAAATGCTTCGCTGCGATATTTACATTCGCATTTTTCACGCCGTTAAAAGGCCTACGCTGCGATATTTGCAGTGGCATATTTTTGGATGATTAAAGTGCTTCGCTGCGATATTTACATTGGCATATTTTAGGGTGGTTCAAGTGCTTCGCTGCGATATTTACATTGGCATCTTTCACGATGGTCCAGGGGCTTCGCTGCGATATTTACACTGGAATCTTTTACGCTGGTTCAAGAGCGTTGCTGCGATATTTGTATTCATATATTTTTCACGCGTTCCAATGGCTTTTCTGCGATATTTACATTGACATTTTTAGGGTTGTTCAAGTGCTTTGGCTGTGATATTAACACTCGCATCTTTCACAAAAATACAAGTGCTTCGCTAAAATATTTACACTCGCATTTTATTCGCCGTTTCATGGACTTCGCTGCGACGTTTACATCTTTTACGCTGGTTAAAAAGTTTCGCTGAGATATTTACATTCGCATCTTTCACGTCGGTACAAGGGAATCGCCGCGATATTTACATCTGTATCTTTCACGCCGTTTCAAATGCTTCGCTGCGATATATACATTCGCATCTTATTCGCCGTTTGAAGAGCTTCATTGCGGTATTTACATCCTTTACGGCGTTTCGAGGGCTTCGCTGCGATATTTACATTGGCATCTGTCACAAAGGTACAGGGGCTTTGCCGCGATATTTAGATTGGAATCTTTTACGCCGGTTCATGGGCGTCGCTGCGTTATTTACATTTGCATTTTTCACGCCGTTCCAAGGGCTTCACTGCGGTATTTACATCTGTATCTTTTACGCCGTTTCAAATGCTTCGCTGCGATAATTACATTCGCAGTTTATTCGCCGTTTGAAGAACTTCATTGCGGTATTTACATTTTTGCGGCGTTTCGAGGGCTTCGCTGCGATATTTACACTTGGATCTTTTACGCCTTTTCAAGAGCGCCGCTGCGATATTTACATTCGCATTTTTCACACCGTTCCATGGGCTTCGCTGCGATATTTACAGTGGCATATTTTAGGATATTCAAGTGCTGCGCTGCGATATTTACATTGGCCTATTTTAGGGCGGTTCAAGTGCTTGGCTGCGATATTCACATTCGCATCTTTCACGAAGGTCCAGGGCTTTGCTGCGATATTTACATTCGCATCTTATTCGCGTTTCATGGATTTCGCTGCGATACTTACAACTTTTACGCCCGTTCGCGAGCTACGCTGCGATATTTGCATTCGCATCATTCACGTCAGTACAAGGGCTTTGCTACTATATTTACATTCCCATATTATTCACCGGCAGCCGTTTCAGGGGCTGCGCACCTTTCACACCGCTCCAAGGTCTTCGCTGCGATATTTACATTCGCATCTTATTCGCAGCTCGCCGTTTCAAGGGCTATGCTGCGATATTTACATTGGCACCTTTCACGCCGTTCCAAGGCCTTCGCTGCGATATTTCAGTCGCTAGTTTCTCTTTTTTTCTGAGTTGCACACCACCCCCGCTCACGTGTGAGTGTTTGCTTTCAGTGGCCGAGATTTGGGCCGGCAAGTGATTGGACTTTTTTAGAGCTTCTGTGTTTGGTCGTTTTGTGGTTTTTAGTTTGAATATGGACTATAAGATGAGGTCCTCTTTTATTTGGAGGTTTAGTTGGTAGGGGGGGGAGTGTGATGGGGGGAGAAAGGAAGTGGGTCACTCTTGGTGATCATAAATTGGTTGTAGGAAGAATAATCGAATTCACATCATATTGTTGGAAGTGTAATAGTGTGTGTTATTTATTTGGACTTGTGGGTACATTTCCGATTCGTATTACATGGTGTGTCGGACCGGGGATTTTGTTCGTCTTCGGCTCTAGAGTGCAAGTGGGGTGGCTATTAACCTAAGTATAATGCACACTAAGTTTCTAAACGGCAAACGAAACCACTCATTAAGAAATAAGCGGGTGGAAAAAATATAGTAATTTTTGGGCATAATTCAGTAGTTAAGCCAGCTAAATTTGGGTCCTCTTTAGTTTCTTAGAGGCCAATCCGTCTTTGTCAGTTTCAAAACATTATGAATATTTGCCTGTATATTTACTCAATTTAGTTGTCTGCCCACTCCACTCAGCTATCACCAAATCTCAATCCACCGAAGTCAGTCGTGCAGGGATAATCGAGACACTATCGTTGCTCATTAATCCATGAAGCTTACAATTTATGTTGATTTTACTTTGCCATGTGAGTTACACTGGAAAAAACCAATATCAGCACAGATACGCTCTCGGCTGACTTGTGATCATTAAAGAGCACACGTGCACTTAGCCGTCTCCTCCCCTCAGCCACTCCTCCACCACCATTCATCCGAAAGGCTGAACCATCCACAAATGAAAAGAGACCTCGATTTGCTTCAAAGGCCATATTTCACGCTAAAAACCATCAAAACGACCAAACCAAAGCAATTGAAAAAGTCCAATCACTTTTGGCCGCCCAAATCTCGCCAGCTAAAGAAATCATCTCACACGGAGCAACAGGCATATGGCTTGTTATGCAGTATAATTAATTAGTGATGTCATACCTAGCCTGCAGACAAAACACAACACACTCACTGCTGCCTGCTTGCAACTACAGGCATTTACATTTCAGCAACATGAGAGTCCAATCACTTATGGCCGCCACTGTACATCTTTTACGCTGGTCAACAAGCTTCGCTGAGATATCTACATTCGCATCTGTCACGTCGGTACAAAGGCCTCGCTGCGATATTTACATCTGTATCTTTTACGCCGTTTCAAATGCTTCGCTGCGATATTTACATTCGCATTTTTCACGCCGTTCCAAGGCCCTCGCTGCGATATTTGCATTCGCATCATTCACGTCAGTACAAGGGCTTTGCTACTATATTTACATTCCCATATTATTCACCGGCAGCCGTTTCAGGGGCTGCGCACCTTTCACACCGCTCCAAGGGCTTCGCTGCGATATTTACATTCGCATCTTATTCGCAGCTCGCCGTTTCAAGGGCTATGCTGCGATATTTACATTCGCACCTTTCACGCCGCGCCAAGAGCGTCACTGCGATGTTTACATTGGCATCTTTCACGGAGGTCCATGGGCTTCGCTGCGATATTTACATTCGCATTTTATTCGCCGTTTCATGGACTTCGCTGCGATATTTACATTCGTATCTTATTCGCCGTTTGAAGAGCTTCATTGCGGTATTTACATCTTTTACGGCGTTTCGAGGGCTTCGCTGCGATATTTACATTGGCATCTGTCACAAAGGTACAGGGGCTTTGCCGCGATATTTACATTGGGATCTTTTACGCCGGTTCATGAGCGTCGCTGCGTTATTTACATTTGCATTTTTCACGCCGTTCCAAGGGCTTCGCTGCGATATTTACATCTGTATCTTTTACGCCGTTTCAAATGGTTCGCTGCGATATTTACATTCGCATTTTTCACGCCGTTCCAAGGCCTTCGCTGCGATATTTGCAGTGGCATATTTTAGGATGATTCAAGTGCTTCGCTGCGATATTTACATTGGCATATTTTAGGGTGGTTCAAGTGCTTCGCTGCGATATTTACATTGGCATCTTTCACGATGGTCCAGGGGCTTCGCTGCGATATTTACACTGGAATCTTTTACGCTGGTTTAAGAGCGTCGCTGCGATATTTGTATTCGTATTTTTCACCCGTTCCAAGGGCTTTTCTGCGATATTTACATTGACATTTTTGGGGTTGTTCAAGTGCTTTGGCTGTGATATTAACACTCGCATCTTTCACAAAAATACAAGTGCTTCGCTAAAAAATTTACACTCGCATTTTATTCGCCGTTTCATGGGCTTCGCTGCGACGTTTACATCTTTTACGCTGGTTAAAAAGTTTCGCTGAGATATTTACATTCGCATCTTTCACGTCGGTACAAGGGAATCGCCGCGATATTTACATCTGTATCTTTCACGCCGTTTCAAATGCTTCGCTGCGATATATACATTCGCATCTTATTCGCCGTTTGAAGAGCTTCATTGCGGTATTTACATCCTTTACGGCGTTTCGAGGGCTTCGCTGCGATATTTACATTGGCATCTGTCAAACAGTGACAGGGGCTTTGCCGCGATATTTACATTGGAATCTTTTACGCCGGTTCATGGGCGTCGCTGCGTTATTTACATTTGCATTTTTCACGCCGTTCCAAGGGCTTCACTGCGGTATTTACATCTGTATCTTTTACGCCGTTTCAAATGCTTCGCTGCGATAATTACATTCGCAGTTTATTCGCCGTTTGAAGAACTTCATTGCGGTATTTACATCTTTTACGGCATTTCGAGGGCTTCGCTGCGATATTTGCAGTGGCATATTTTACGCCTTTTCAAGAGCGCCGCTGCGATATTTACACTGGAATCTTTTACGCTGGTTTCAAGAGCGTCGCTGCGAAACCCATGCGGCTATCATAATTTTTTAGCGAAGCACTTGTATTTTTGTGAAGATGCGATGTTAATTCCGCCAAGCACTTACACCCAAATTCAATGTAATATCGCAGAAAGCCTTGGACGGTGAAAAATAGAATAAATATCGCAGCACGCCTTGAACCAGCGTAAAAGATTCCGTGTAATTCGCAGCGAAGCCCTGACCATCGTAAATGCCATGTATTGCCGACCTGACCACCCTATATGCCAATGTAAATATCGCACAAGCCTTTAATCATCCTAAATATGCCACTGCAAATATCGCAGCGAAGGCCTTGAACGGCGTGAAAAATGCGAATGTAAATATCGCAGCGAAGCATTTGAAACGGCGTAAAAGATACAGATGTAAATATCGCAGCGAGCCTTACCGACGTGAAATGCAATTAATATCCAAAGCTTTACCACTAAAAATGTAAATATCGCAGCGAAGGCCTTGGAACGGCGTGAAAGGTGCCAATGTAAATATCGCAGCATAGCCCTTGAAACGGCGAGCTGCGAATAAGATGCGAACGTAAATATCGCAGCGAAGCCCTTGGAGCGGTGTGAAAGGTGCGCAGCCCCTGAAACGGCTGCCGGTGAATAATATGGGAATATAAATATAGTAGCAAAGCCCTTGTACTGACGTGAATGATGCGAATGCAAATATCGCAGCGTAGCTCGCGAACGGGCGTAAAAGTTGTAAGTATCGCAGCGAAATCCATGAAACGCGAATAAGATGCGAATGTAAATATCGCAGCAAAGCCCTGGACCTTCGTGAAAGATGCGAATGTGAATATCGCAGCCAAGCACTTGAACCGCCCTAAAATAGGCCAATGTAAATATCGCAGCGCAGCACTTGAATATCCTAAAATATGCCACTGTAAATATCGCAGCGAAGCCCATGGAACGGTGTGAAAAATGCGAATGTAAATATCGCAGCGGCGCTCTTAAACCGGCGTAAAAGATCCAGTGTAAATATCGCAGCGAACCTCAAACGCCTAAAAATGTAAATACCGCAATGAAGTTCTTCAAACGGCGAATAAACTGCGAATGTAATTATCGCAGCGAAGCATTTGAAACGGCGTAAAAGATACAGATGTAAATACCGCAGTGAAGCCCTTGGAACGGCGTGAAAAATGCAAATGTAAATAACGCAGCGACGCCCATGAACCGGCGTAAAAGATTCCAATGTAAATATCGCGGCAAAGCCCCTGTACCTTTGTGACAGATGCCAATGTAAATATCGCAGCGAAGCCCTCGAAACGCCGTAAAAGATGTAAATACCGCAATGAAGCTCTTCAAACGGCGAATAAGATGCGAATGTATATATCGCAGCGAAGCATTTGAAACGGCGTGAAAGATACAGATGTAAATATCGCGGCGAGGCCCTTGTACCGACGTGAAAGATGCGAATGTAAATATCTCAGCGAAGCTTTTTAACCAGCGTAAAAGATGTAAACGTCGCAGCGAAGTCCATGAAACGGCGAATAAAATGCGAGTGTAAATATTTTAGCGAAGCACTTGTATTTTTGTGAAAGATGCGAGTGTTAATATCACAGCCAAAGCACTTGAACAACCCTAAAAATGTCAATGTAAATATCACAGAAAAGCCCTTGGAACGCGTGAAAAATACGAATACAAATATCGCAGCGACGCTCTTAAACCAGCGTAAAAGATTCCAGTGTAAATATCGCAGCGAAGCCCCTGGACCATCGTGAAAGATGCCAATGTAAATATCGCAGCGAAGCACTTGAACCACCCTAAAATATGCCAATGTAAGTATCGCAGCGAAGCACTTGAATCATCCTAAAATATGCCACTGCAAATATCGCAGCGAAGGCCTTGGAACGGCGTGAAAAATGCGAATGTAAATATCGCAGCGAAGCATTTGAAACGGCGTAAAAGATACAGATGTAAATATCGCAGCGAGGCCTTTGTACCGACGTGACAGATGCGAATGTAGATATCTCAGCGAAGCTTGTTGACCCGAAGCCCAAAAATCCGCCCCCCACCACCCCCCCCAACCCCACCAGCTCTTCAAACGGCGTAAAACGATGTAAATATCGCAGCGAAGTCCATGAAACGGCGAATAAAATGCGAATGTAAATATCGCAGCGAAGCCCATGGACCTCCGTGAAAGATGCCAATGTAAACATCGCAGTGACGCTCTTGGCGCGGCGTGAAAGGTGCGAATGTAAATATCGCAGCATAGCCCTTGAAACGGCGAGCTGCGAATAAGATGCGAATGTAAATATCGCAGCGAAGCCCTTGGAGCGGTGTGAAAGGTGCGCAGCCCCTGAAACGGCAGCCGGTGAATAATATGGAAATGTAAATATAGTAGCAAAGCCCTTGTACTGACGTGAATGATGCGAATGCAAATATCGCAGCGAGGGCCTTGGAACGGCGTGAAAAATGCGAATGTAAATATCGCAGCGAAGCATTTGAAACGGCGTAAAAGATACAGATGTAAATATCGCAGCGAGGCCTTTGTACCGACGTGACAGATGCGAATGTAGATATCTCAGCGAAGCTTGTTGACCAGCGTAAAAGATGTAAATATCGCAGCGAAGGCCTTGGAACGGCGTGAAAGGTGCCAATGTAAATATCGCAGCATAGCCCTTGAAACGGCGAGCTGCGAATAAGATGCGAATGTAAATATCGCAGCGAAGCCCTTGGAGCGGTGTGAAAGGTGCGCAGCCCCTGAAACGGCTGCCGGTGAATAATATGGGAATGTAAATATAGTAGCAAAGCCCTTGTACTGACGTGAATGATGCGAATGCAAATATCGCAGCGTAGCTCGCGAACGGGCGTAAAAGTTGTAAGTATCGCAGCGAAATCCATGAAACGCGAATAAGATGCGAATGTAAATATCGCAGCAAAGCCCTGGACCTTCGTGAAAGATGCGAATGTGAATATCGCAGCCAAGCACTTGAACCGCCCTAAAATAGGCCAATGTAAATATCGCAGCGCAGCACTTGAATATCCTAAAATATGCCACTGTAAATATCGCAGCGAAGCCCATGGAACGGTGTGAAAAATGCGAATGTAAATATCGCAGCGGCGCTCTTGAAAAGGCGTAAAAGATCCAAGTGTAAATATCGCAGCGAAGCCCTCGAAACGCCGTAAAAGATGTAAATACCGCAATGAAGTTCTTCAAACGGCGAATAAACTGCGAATGTAATTATCGCAGCGAAGCATTTGAAACGGCGTAAAAGATACAGATGTAAATACCGCAGTGAAGCCCTTGGAACGGCGTGAAAAATGCAAATGTAAATAACGCAGCGACGCCCATGAACCGGCGTAAAAGATTCCAATGTAAATATCGCGGCAAAGCCCCTGTACCTTTGTGACAGATGCCAATGTAAATATCGCAGCGAAGCCCTCGAAACGCCGTAAAGGATGTAAATACCGCAATGAAGCTCTTCAAACGGCGAATAAGATGCGAATGTATATATCGCAGCGAAGCATTTGAAACGGCGTGAAAGATACAGATGTAAATATCGCGGCGAGGCCCTTGTACCGACGTGAAAGATGCGAATGTAAATATCTCAGCGAAGCTTTTTAACCAGCGTAAAAGATGTAAACGTCGCAGCGAAGTCCATGAAACGGCGAATAAAATGCGAGTGTAAATATTTTAGCGAAGCACTTGTATTTTTGTGAAAGATGCGAGTGTTAATATCACAGCCAAAGCACTTGAACAACCCTAAAAATGTCAATGTAAATATCGCAGAAAAGCCCTTGGAACGCGTGAAAAATACGAATACAAATATCGCAGCAACGCGCTTGAACCAGCGTAAAAGATTCCAGTGTAAATATCGCAGCGAAGCCCCTGGACCATCGTGAAAGTTGCCAATGTAAATATCGCAGCGAAGCACTTGAACCACCCTAAAATATGCCAATGTAAATATCGCAGCGAAGCACTTTAATCATCCTAAAATATGCCACTGCAAATATCGCAGCGAAGGCCTTGGAACGGCGTGAAAAATGCGAATGTAAATATCGCAGCGAAGCATTTGACACGGCGTAAAATATACAGATGTAAATATCGCAGCGAGGTCTTTGTACCGACGTGACAGATGCGAATGTAAATATCTCAGCGAAGCTTGTTGACCAGCGTAAAAGATGTGAATATCGCAGCGAAGTCCATGAAACGGCGAATAAAATGCGAATGCAAATATCGCAGCGAAGCCCATGGACCTCCGTGAAAGGTGCCAACGTAAACATCGCAGTGACGCTCTTGGCGCGGCGTGAAAGGTGCGAATGTAAATATCGCAGCATAGCCCTTGAAACGGCGAGCTGCGAATAAGATGCGAATGTAAATATCGCAGCGAAGCCCTTGGAGCGGTGTGAAAGGTGCGCAGCCCCTGAAACGGCTGCCGGTGAATAATATGGGAATGTAAATATAGTAGCAAAGTCCTTGTACTGACGTGAATGATGCGAATGCAAATATCGCAGCGTAGCTCTCGAACGGGCGTAAAAGTTGTAAGTATCGCAGAGAAATCCATGAAACGCGAATAAGATGCGAATGTAAATATCGCAGCAAAGCCCTGGACCTTCGTGAAAGATGCGAATGTGAATATCGCAGCCAAGCACTTGAACCACCCTAAAATATGCCAATGTAAATATCGCAGCGCAGCACTTGAATATCGTAAAATATGCCACTGTAAATATCGCAGCGAAGCCCATGGAACGGTGTGAAAAATGCGAATGTAAATATCGCAGCGGCGCTCTTGAAAAGGCGTAAAAGATCCAAGTGTCAATATCGCAGCGAAGCCCTCGAAACGCCGTAAACGATGTAAATACCGCAATGAAGTTCTTCAAATGGCGAATAAACTGCGAATGTAATTATCACAGCGAAGCATTTGAAACGGCATAAAAGATACAGATGTAAATACCGCAGCGAAGCCCTTGGAACGGCGTGAAAAATGCAAATGTAAATAACGCAGCGACGCTCATGAACCGGCGTAAAAGATTCCAATGTAAATATCGCGGCAAAGCCCCTGTACCTTTGTGACAGATGCCAATGTAAATATCGCAGCGAAGCCCTCGAAACGCCGTAAAAGATGTAAATACCGCAATGAAGCTCTTCAAACGGCGAATAAGATACGAATGTATATATCGCAGCGAAGCATTTGAAACGGCGTGAAAGATACAGATGTAAATATAGCGGCGAGGCCCTTGTACCGACGTGAAAGATGCGAATGTAAATATCGCAGCAAAGCTTTTTAACCAGCGTAAAAGATGTAAGCGTCGCAGCGAAGTCCATAAAACGGCGAATAAAATGCGAGTGTAAATATTTTAGCGAAGCACTTGTGAAGCATAGCGAAGCATTAGTGAAAGATGCGAGTGTTAATATCACAGCCAAAGCACTTGAACAACCCTAAAAATGTCAATGTAAATATCGCAGAAAAGCCCTTGGAACGCGTGAAAAATACGAATGTAAATATCGCAGCGACGCTCTTGAACCAGCGTAAAAGCTCCAGTCTAAATATCGCAGCGAAGCCCCCTGGACCATCGTGAAAGATGCCAATGTAAATATCGCAGCGAAGCGCTCGAACCACCCTAAAATGTGCCAATGGAAATA
>JASAMV010002158.1:0-14617 GCA_030248065.1 Rhynchonema sp. JSB1_4
ACAAATGCCCATTCCGACACCATTTCAAATTTCTTGTCTGTTATTGTCAGGGATCATATCGAACAACACCGGTAAACTTTAAAAAAGGGCACACAATTAGAATCCACAGGTTGTTTCATAAGCGACTTGGAAGTTTTTAGCCATCAGTCCGTTCATGTTGTTGGTCATACACGAGTAGGTGCCTTGGTCGCCCAACGTGCCGGGGTCAATCTCCAATTTGCTCCAAATCTGATGTGAGCCGATCTTCTTTTCGTAGTACTGAAAAATTAATGCATCTGTAATGAACAAGTTCAAGCAACGAATGCGTTCGTGGTGCTCGATGCCTTTATTCGTGCTTATTTCAATCAATTTCAATCTGGGGAGTCCGCGGTTGACATTGACGACGACCTGGTGCACCGCTCGTCCTTGAAAACAGGTCTTAACGGACAGTCAAAAACGCGCTGCACGCGACAGATAAATTTCACAAAATCACCGGCAAATCACAAATAGTCGCATTTTTTTTTAAAAATTGGCACTACACACCCGAAATTCGACTCACGTTGATGTTGTTTGATGCCGGTATCTCAGCGCCGTTTTTGTACCACTTGATTTGCGGTCGTGGATCACCTTCGGCCTGACAAATCAATAAGATCTTGCCACCCAGGCGATAACCCTGACTGAAATGCGAGCCGCGCACGATTCTGGCTGCCTGAAATGAAATTTTCAGGCTTGAGACTTTCAGATGCCCGCATTACCGTCCATCATATTAGCTAGGTACATAGGTACCTAAGGTGCTCACACAGAGTGGTGGTGTACCGGGACATCGTCAGTGAGCAAATGAGCAAACCACGATTAAAGCGGCATTGGATGCCGCCGCTGAATATGAAACTCAGAAGATTATTATAACATGATTTCGTGACTAACTTACCCCTGGCAGCTGAATATCCTTTTTCACCAGTGAATATTCAGCAATTCGAGCGAATGGCAGTAGATTTTTCTTCTTGCCCTTGCCCTTGCCGCGTCCCTTGGCTGACTGCACTTCGCTGCACCACAGACTAATGCTCAGGCAGACAAGTGTGACCGATGTCAAGTGCATTTTTGAGTTTTTAAATTAAAAAGCTGCTAAAAGTGAAGTGGAGTGCAACTTCCTGGCGAATGAATTCGCACGAATTATAGATAAAAGGCACCAGTGGCGTGAATTGACTCTTTCAACATCCAGCTAATAAAAGACAAAGCAAATGCATAAATGCTGCTGCACGTGGAACATATAAATGCTTAGTTTTACTCGTTGCGGACAGCAACTGACAAGTGCGCAATGACCACCACGTGCGGTACACAAGCTGCTCAATGGCACACACCCGTTTTTACACAGGTTGACATCAACAGTTGTTGCTCTTTGACGGCAGGCACTTCAGTTGCAGCACTCATACAATGCTTTGGGTTGCCAGCGAAGCGCTGCACGTGAAGATTGGATTTATCGGCCCGGTGCGTGTCTCATCAGTCCAAAAAACCAATGGTGGGGAAGCAACGATTTTGACTTGTGGCTGAATAGGTTTCCTTGGAGTGCCTCGATTAAAATATCGTTATCTCTACTTTCGTGCTGCTTGAAGAATTGAAGAGAAAGAGGTACATCTGTAACTGCAGAAAAAAATTGCCTGACTTTTTTCTGTTTGTTATGGTGCTTAACTCTCGTGATTATTTTCGAAAATATAACCGACATTAAACGTTCATTCACATAAACCAAAAACTTCAAAATTGTGTCATATATAAATCAAAATATTAGTCGTGCGTGAAGTTTATGTGTATATTTCTATGGAAGATATGCCGGTCCATTCAAGGGGTGATATTTTTGAAACGGTGTAAAGGTCAGTTGGGTGTAAGGGTCGGTGGAAAGCTCGGTGTGAGAAAGTTCAGTGTAAGCTTCAAACAGTGCACGCTGAGCCAGCAGCAGACGCGCGTTTCTAAACGAAAGGTCAACTTTGACAGTCTGCCGTGCAAGTGTAAATCGTCTGTTTGCAATATTGTTTGTTTAGGCTGGTTGCACAAGCGTTTTTAAACGATATTTATAAATTTCGTGACCTTTTATGGAGCCGTTTTGAATTCGTGCTGCGATCAGTTAGCGGCATCAATTTTTTTGGTACCGCCGTCAGTGAATGTTCAATTTCTCAATAGCCTCACGGCGGAATGTCAGGCAACTTAAAAATATTCCTTTAAAACGTTTCTGCAACCAGCTTAAATGAACTAGATTGCAAACAAACGATCTACATTAGCACAGCAGACTGTCAAAGTTGACCATTCGTTTAGAAACGCGCGTCTGCTGCTTGCTCAGCGTGCAGTGTTTCAAGCTTACGCCGAGCTTACACTGAACTTTCTCACACCGAGCTTTCGACCGACCTTTACACCCAACTGACCTTTACACCGTTTCGAAAATATCACCCAAGGTCGAGATTAACCCTTGAATTTTAGGATAACCATCTGGTTCCTTGCCAAAAACCCAATGACACACCCTTTCCATACACAACATGACCGATGCAAGCACTAGGCCAGCAATCAGAATCATCAACATTCCACAGACGTTATCCAATCGTAATCTGCCGCTTTCGTATTTGCTTCGTGTTCCATCATTCGCCATTGGCACGCATTCGCGCATTCGCTGCTGCTGAACGTGTTCGTAGACGTTGCGAATCTGTTCGAATCCGGCCGCGCCATACACGATCGCTTTATCGATTCGCTCGATCACCCAGTTCGGTGTGCTCTGAGCGAACAGCATGCCTCGTTGACCGGTGTGCGGCAATTCACTGAGCGTCACCGATCGAACCTGATCGCACCATTCGTCTTGTAGCAATCGCGCGCCGCTGCTGCCGTGCAACAGAATGACGACGCGGCCGTCGATGATGCGATCTTTGTACGTTCGCCAGTTCAATCCGTGATTGGGGATCGCTGGCTGTCTCTCAATCACGTCGATCAGCCGTTGTACGCTGGGCACACGGCGATTGGCGCGCGCATACATCTGGATGAATGGTGATATGATTAATTGGACTCGATTTGTGTTCAATAAGTCGATCAGCTGTTCAAAGGTGTCGAATTGATGAACGGGATTGGTGAGCAACAATTGAGTGAGAATGCCGGATCGATAGAGTCCGACGAACAGCATGGTCGCGAAGCTGATCATCAGCACGAAGCACGGCTGCGTGACGCTGCGATGCGGTGGGCGATTGTGATTACGGTAGAGGTAAGATTCGAATCGCGAATACGAATAGATCAACAGCAGCAGGGCGAGCAGACAGCCCCAGATGAAATGATCGTAAATCGACACAAACTTGAGCGCACTGTGGACGAGACTCTCGTACGCTTCCGCGGTGCCGACCGCGGTCAGGTGTTCGTTAAAGGCAGTGATTGGCCGCGAGTGTTTGTATTTGTCAAGATTATCCTCAGAGAGCACCGTGCGACCGACAATGCTGTGCGCGGAGCCATTTTGTAATGTTTCATGCAGATCTATGAGAAGTCGTTCACTGTGTTCGGTAAAATCGATCAACGAATAGTTGAGCCGAGCGAGTCGCAGAATGATGCGAACAACTTCGGGCACCACGCCCGGGTACGGACATTGTTTGGTTACTTGAAGATTCGATTGCAACCCGCACGAGGACAATTGGGGCCGATTAGGAGGTGGGTAGAGCAGACGAAGTGTGAAATTGATATGGTCACTGTGGACAGTCATTTGGAAAAAACACACAGGCTGACTAAATGCAACAGCAGAATTCAGTCGTTGTTGGACCACAGTGATGTGAAAGCAGCAGTGTCTGGCAACAAACACAATCGTTATCAGAACGCAATTGAGTGCAAATTGGTTTTCGTCTGCGCACACGTCAGGTGTGACCACATTAGATCTGAATTGAAGCCAAATGCGCTCCAATACAAACATTAACATCGAGCAAAATCCAAACATTATGGCCACCACGAACCACACGGCGCCTCACACTTGCACGCAGCTGTAGGTGCGTTTGACCAAGCGTTTCATGTTTCAATTGGTGAAATGTCCGCTCCAAAAATAAACATTCTTTATGAACGCACAGCTGGTTTATGGTATTCGGCTCATGAATATGCGATCGGACCCAGCCGAAACTTACTTGATTGTCTATTCAGAACAACGTCGTACAGCGTCAGTCAATACTGCACACAATACCTTATAATAATACATATAGACAAACTACGCCAACACGATTTCGCAGCTGGCAGAATTGTGAAACATTCATACGTGGCTGCTGATTTGGGAAATGTTACACGTTGAAGAATGCAAAGTGGAGCATGATGATTTTCTCTTTCTATTCGTGTTGAATAGACACCACCTTCGAAATCGGGCTCGTGTTGGTGTAGTTTGCCTTTACATACACGATGGTCCTCAGAAATTCGACAAAACATGACACGCCTTGAAGTTTGCGCAATACACGCCTTTCATCAACACATACAGGCATCGAATGGAATTATTTCATCTAAACTTCTTTAGGTATTGGTCGCACAATGACTTTATAAGAATTGGTCAACTTTTTTTCCTGAATCGTAAAGAGGGAAAGTGACGGGGCAATGACGTTGCGTTGCGTGATCGCACACAAAACATGTAGTAAAGAGAATGTTTCAGACCTGCGGCAACGTGGTTGATGTGCTAGATTATTTTCAGCTGAAAATGTTTTGTGAGAATCACAAATAGCACAGTAGTTAAGAGTGACTGAACGTGAAAATCAGGATTGATTTTGATGAATTCTTATATAGCCATTGTGCTACCAATAACTGCGGTGTTTGAAGGATGACTGCACCTGGTGACTATGGTATGTATAGAACTCCGTTGTGGTCAATGACCAATTAAAGCTTGAATTATGGTAGTTGTTGTGTGGCGGCGGTTTCATCCTTTGATTCGTTTCCACAAGCATTCAACGAGCAGACAGCTAATGGCGATGGTGAGTCCTCCGACGAGGAATAACACAATGCCAATCGCGTTGCCGATATCGATTGGTGTGCGTCCCCTGCAACTTTTTCAGGGCCGATGTTTTGTTAATCATTTGTTTTATATGGTCTGTATGAGACTTGAGACATCAGGGACCATATTTATTTTCCCGACGCTGTATTAGAGCCACTCAAAGGACGGTGTTTCTCAAGTTTTGTTTTCGCAGCAAGTTTTGCATATGTTGTTGTTCCTATTTTGACCAGCGTAAAAGTGGTTCCGTCGCAAAGTTCTAGATGGATGCGAAAAGTTGATGAAGGCCTGATGTTTCAGGCAGCATAAAATAAGTAACGACACTCCGACCGATACACCCATTTAAACACACCCACCGAATCGGTTCAGGAGGTTCAGTGCAGTGTTTGAATTTCTTGGTCAATGCTTCCGAGTATCTTTCTTTGATGGCGTCCAAGCCTGATTGAGCCTCTATGATAGCTTCGTTGATGCGCTTGAGCACTGAACTCGGCACATCCTTGTTGTAGAGCAACGCTGCACGCATATAACCCAGCGTTGGCAGATAGACGCCCCTGAAAATTGTGTATGGAATTTTACTAGACGGGGCCCGTGCCTACGGCCCGGCTAAAGCTTCGCGCCCGCGCACGCTGGGCTATCCGAAAACCCGTTAGCATACCCAAAAGCTACCCGTGAAAATTGAACCGTGCCCCCGAGGGAGGGGGCCCCAGACATACGTCTTCCTGTTTTAATAGTATAGATTGGAGATCTGTCACTCAAATTTATGTTCACCATCGGCTTATCTTCATGTTGTCTACGCATGTTTCATGCTAACGCAGCAGAGTGTCTGTTGTCGTCTACACAGGTCGTCGCGCTATCCAAGTGTGTAATAGCAAAATTGTATTCACTTCGTCACACTCATTTTTTCAAATGGGTGGTCTGCTTTGTGGAGGCACACGGTGAGTTGTTTAGTTTTTGAAGCATGGCATTACGTGTAAGCATGCGAGAATGCTTCATTGATGTTTCAAACTGCACTAAACGTTCTTTCTGCAGCTCCACCGACCTGACACCACACCAGCGACTGAGGAAGTTTAGCATGTTGTTATCAGAGTACAAGAACGCCGCTTTCCCATCCTGGATATCCCGTTTATGAGGCGTCGGGTCTCCGTTGGGCAAATAAATGGCTGGATTCATCTCAAAACTGTCGAGCAGCCGTTTGGTGTCCGTCTCCTGGGCGTCAAACCAGCTCATATGCGTTGATATCAGCTTCAGTTCGTTGGCTTCCAGTTTGTGTAGCAGCTGGTCAAAGTTGTCGAATTGGTAGACGTGCTTGGCGGTTAGGATTCCGGATAAAATGCCGCTGCGGTAGAGACCGACGAACAACATGGTGAAGAAACTGACTATCAGCGCTTGGAAAGCTTGCGATTGCACGCCTGAAAGGAGCGATACACAGTAATTGTTGATTCCTCTGTTGTTCTCCGTTTTTTGCCGGAGAACTCAGATTAGACGCATCGAATACCCCATGCCAGCCACACAAAGCAATCGCTTTTGACGAACTTCGTGCTTTGCACACGCAGTGATGTTTCAAGCGAGCCGAAAAAAACAGCTCGGGGCATGTGCATGTGGTCACCACGTGACCGTTTGCGGTACATTTTCACACTGATGATGGCCTGATGCACCGACACAGCACGCCTGTGAAATCTGGGCGAAAAAGCAAACACATACCCTAATGCACAATGGCTCACAACATTGCACAAACGGTCAAAATTCAAAATACATAGCTACTGTACAGCAACAAAAAAACTTCCACAAACTGAACACTGACGAACCCGTGTTTCGCTTTTGTCGTCCGGGCGCGACGTACTTGAGTGCCTTTTTATAGGCTTTGCTCAAGAGTATGATGCCAATGAAGGTCAACCAAATCCACACATCGTAGACGAACAGAAACTTGAGCGCGCGATGCATGAAATGGGGCGAATGCTGGGAGGTGCCCATTGCGTACATGTGCTCCGACCAGGCTGAGATCGGATTGGACATGTTGGCACGCTGCAATCGGTGGTGAAACATCATGTGGATATACGGAAAGATTGTGAAACATCAGCTTGGTTCATTCGTGTTCTTTTTTCAAATTACTGTTGATTTTCATGGCGCGCACTGGATGGGAATTATGGGACTCCGGATCCGAGGATCCTGCTCAGGCCGCTAACTGAGCATACTGTACCTATACTGTTGTACGATGATGTTTTGACATGTAGAGTTTCCTAAAAAATAGTTGGAGATGTGGAGGAAGGTAAAATGATGCAATGATTTCACACCCTCGAGTGCCTGGACCTGGAGGGACAGTTTGCAGACACCCAGTATTGTGCCTTACCTTCAATCGTTCCTCGGTCACATAAGCCGATATGGCCATTGCGTCTGCGGTTCCGTTGTAGACGAGTGCTATCAATTCGGACCACGACACATTCCGAACATCAATCAGCTCATAGTCGACCTCGGCCAATCGCAGCAGCAGATCGATGCTTTCGGGTACGATTCCCGGCCGCGGACATTTTTGTGTGATTTTAAGGTTTGAGTCAAAAGCACAATCGTAGGTCAACGATCGTTCCTCTTTCCAAAACGCCAATCGGAGCACGGGACGGATAACAGGTTTCAAAGCTGTCATTGCTTGGGATGGGATACAAGCATGCAATGCCACAGAATTTGATGTTGCGTGTCACCGTAGAGAGAGAGAGCGACAAATTGTTCATGCAAACAGTATGACGACCATATGCTTGACTCCGACCTCACAACATGCTCTTTGTCCTAGCACTGTATGATATGTACGTGCCACAGCTTGCGAAACAAGGTGTCAAACGCGGTTATGGCAATGCGTTGCACACGCTTGCGTTGCCAAGTCACCGGGATTCAGGCCATGTGCACACACCTCTGGAAATGGATGTGCATTAGCCACGTGCGGTGGGGGGCTTGGCCAAAACCCAGACTGCGTATACTGTATACTCAGAACTTTGGTAGGTTGGGATGCGTGCTGCTATTTACATGGCAGCAGCAAAGTTGGATCGGGCCTTGACTCAAAATACTCTATGCTTCCAGATGCTACAACTCGGTGTTCGGACGCCAGACACACGCTTATTAACAAAGCACGGACGCAGAAACAAAGCCGACGTGGTGCGAAAATAATCGTAGCGAACACCACAAATGGTAATAGCACTTTGCCCGGTTGCGGACATGCAATATGCAGCTGTTCGTTGGTCTGCTTATGCGGTAAAATTCTGGGTGCTTTGAGAGCGCGCAAACTGCGTATAATCACACAGCAGGCTTATGTATATGCATTTTGCATATTCATTCTAAAATTTGAAAAATTTCACGCTTGACTTCCAGATGTTCCCGCTTCCCGGAAAATTCATTCACGACGAAGCTCAGTCCATTTGGATGAAGAGTAGATGCTGCAAAAAATATAGAAGTATGGACACAGCTTGCACAATTGTGGAACATGCAATATGCAGCTTTCAGCAACAAACGCAGGACAGGAATGTAATTATTCAATCTAAACTTCTAAACTGGGTAACTGCGGTTTTGAAGAATGACTGCTGCCTGCTGGCTGGCTGGCAGGCTGCGCATGCGTCTGTTGGCCGAATGTTTCAAAAATTGGCATCTTGACATTAACTATGGGGCGGGTTTTACTGCACGACAGCGAATTCAGAAATTTACTACAGCAGCGATGTTTGATCGGGGCGTTGACTCAAAATATGTTTCCGGTGTTCAGGTTCAGACACTAGACACGCAGTCGTTAACAAAGCATGGACGGAGAAACAAAGCCCACGCGCTGCTGAAATAATCGGAGCGAACACACCAAATAATAGCACTTTGGACAAGCAGTATGCAGCTGTTAAGGTCGCATCGTTAATATTCTGGGTGCTTTGAGAGGCTTGTATTTTGCATATTCTACTACTATTATTAAAATTTGGAAAATTTCACGCTTGAATTCTTGATATTCCTGGAATCGTGTTCAGTTCATTTGGATGAAGTGCTGCAAAAGTATAGAAGTACAGACGCAGAAGCAAAATGATCATTTTCAGAGTTTAGACAACGCCATCATATACAGTAGATTGGGCTGCGCTACAGTGGTCAACTCAAAAGTGGTCAAATCACTTCGTCCAACTTCACATTGTAGTCTCATCAACTCACCCCGAATGCCACGTATTATTTTTTCTCGCACTGATTCGGAGCTGCTGTGAGTTGACGAAGTGATTTGACCACTTGAGTTGACCACTGCAATACTGGCCACAGACTAAAGTGTTGAGAAGTGTTGCAGAAAGAAGAACCCAGAAGCACACAAGTTTATTACAATGTGCAAGTGTAACATGAGCATGATTTTTTGCAAATGTACGAAGCCAGCATTTTCCACAATGGCACGTATTTCAATTTACGAAAGCGGTGTCATCGTTTGCTGACAGGTCTCGACGTTTTTGATATATGCAGCTGTCTGTGTGCTCATGAAACATCACCCATCATCGCTTCCCGCATCAGGCATCGAGTTGTATTGTATGGCTGGTGCTGAGCCAGACGTACAGTAAAAAATAATAATGCTGCCGTGCCGAGTACCGTAACTGGAGGTCTCATAGAGCTGTCCATCGAATGTCGAACGCTTTGTTCGCCTGATCGTTTATGACAGATCACGTCCGAACTCGCGCTGTGCAATTGGCGCTCAAGCGCAGCTGCGCAGACTCCATGTCAGATCGCTTGACCGTTATTGATCTGTTCTTGATCATCTTTTGTGCAAAGCCCCGCTCGCAGGATACCAGTTGCATCTGAGCTGTGAACTTGCACAATTTGGGAGTTTTCTAATGTCGTCGACTCAGCCTGAACGTCACACGTGCACCTACATTTGGGTCTGTGCATTGATTCTTCACCCGTCGGTGCAATGGCTATACGCTTGTTGCACCCAGGGTTGGGCAAAAAAAACGACGGCGTTTTTTCTTAAAAAAACGACGTTTTTTTTTTAAAAAAACGCCTGGGTCGTTTTTCGTTTTTTTTTAAATCCTGAATTTCCTTGATTTTCCCTGATTTTTCAGGGAAAGTACCCTGATTATCAAGGAAAATCAATTTTTTGTCCCATTTTTTTAAAAAAATTTTCGACCAATTTTTACTTTGTCGAGATACGTCGATATACGGAGTTTGACTTTCAGTGATGACCCCGGCCAAAGTTGGTCCCATGATGCGGGTCTGATATGGGATCTTAGCAACTCGCTAGAAAAGGGTTGAAACCCGTTTATTTTGTCTCAGAACACATAGAATTACTTCATTTAACCATGTTTTCTTCCCAACATGAGCGTTTTCCAATTTTTTTGGGGGCATATTTTGGTCATCTGGGCGTTTTAAAAAAAAACGTTTTTTAAAAAAAAACCTTTTTTTAAAAAAAACGATTTTTTGAAAAAAAACGTTTTTTGCCCAACCCTGGACGCAGAGGGTGCAAGTTGCACCCTCTGCGTGTGCACGACATTCGTCGGCAAGAGAACCAGCCAATAATGTGAGCCAAGATTCTCCCGTTTGCACTGAAAAGCCTAGTGTCAGCAGCGGATCGGTTCTGTCATATTCTGATCAGCATGGTTGTTATCATGCCCATCCACCGCTTGGTTTCAAGCCAGCAGCATCCAAAAAAATACCATACCGAAGCCGAACACTTGTGGACCGTATCAACTTCGAAGGCAAGCCCATTGGCAATGGGCAAATTTGGTTGAGCTGTGTATTTCACGGTTCTGATTTCCACCAGCCTAAAAGTTGTTCGCAACATCACAACCAGAATTTGCCTCTGTGTTCAAGCCTAGGTAGTCCAGGCCAATGGACTTCGCATTCAGAGTTGATACGGATGGTGCATTTTTAATGCATGATAACAAGGGTGGTCTCTGAAATCAAATACCTTGCCAAGCGCTTCCGTTGAATTACGTGATTTTTTGAGGGCCCCAACGCGATTGGGTTAGCAGCAGCTGAATAACCTCGCTGCCCGAAAAGCGTTGTTACGTCACAGAGGAGCATTTTTGATGGAAGCTGGTCGATGCGCTGGGTTCAAATTCAGAAGGTGAAGATATGCGAAACACAATACAACAGAACGATGCCATTTAAACTACCGACCCAGTTCTCTGAATGCCGATCGCCGCTGTGAATATCAGTCACCGGTCGCTTAACCAATTGGGCCTCCGAAGCTAGCACTCTCAGAGCGCGATCGCGCTGGTCACACACAGTCACATACCGTATTATACGTGTATCCAAAACACAGCTGGCAGCTGAATGGTAAAGGGCGTGGATGTTGGAACTAGGCCGCTTTCACCATCATCCGGTTTCCGGAATTAAAATCTCAAAAAAATAAAATCCGGTTTCCGGTTTCCGGAATCCGGTTTTTATTTTCCGGTTTCCGGTTTCCCGCTGCCGAAAAGTGCTTTCACAATCATCCGGTTTCAGGTTTTATGACTTGGACGTGGTTTGACCATGTTGCTCAAGTTTTATATTGCACAAATCAACGTTCATTGCCCAGCTCATGGCCAGGCATAACGCACTCTGCGCATGCTATTGGTTGCACAACCACCATATAAGAATTCATCAAATAAATCCTGATTTTCATGTTCAGTCAATCTTAACCACTGTGCTATTTCTAATCCTCACAAAACATTTTCACCTGAAAATAATTCAGCAGAGCAACCACGTTGCTGCGGGTCTGAAACATTTTGGTGACTGCATGTTTTGTGCGTGCGATCGCGCAACGCACCGTCACTGCCCCGTCCCCCCCCCCCACCCCAAAACAAAAAACTTCCCCTCTTTACGATTCAGGAAAAAAATTTGACCAATTCTTATAAAGTCATTGTGCGACCAATACAAAAGGAGATTTTGCTGTTTTTTGGAGCTCTGCATTTTGACCGCAGGCCGAATTTAGGGCAAAAATGATTGCCCGACAAAGGCTTGAGACATCGATGGGGCAAACACCTTAGGAGTCATTTGTTTTTCTTTGACAATTAGCCATTTGGATAAAACCCGTTTTCGATAACTTGATGCTTGACCCAATACAGGGACATCTACTGCATTATGCTGCGAATTTCAGGAACCGGAGACGGAGAGTGCACTTTGTGTACAACGCACCGTTTCAGCCGGCAGAAGTTGAGGAAACACCGGTATGTGACGCCGATCCGCCAAACTCAACGTCGGTGGTGTGAGAACTGGCTTCGTAATAGGGATTTCGTTCCCATTTCTATTTTTGGGGATTTCCATTTTTTAAACAATCGATCAGAGAATGCAAGAATAGTTCCACTCTGCAGCATTGGCGGCGGCGGTGCCACCGGCGTTGGGCTGGGCGACGATGACCCATCAGGGGCGCGACGTCATGATGGCGCTGGTGCGTTGTTTTCTTGTTTCACCTCTATCAACAGCTTAATGCTCACATTGACATTCAGGGTCGAATCGCTGAAATTGTCACGATGTTGGGCCCTGTTCCATCAAGGATCAGAATCTACTACAACAGACATGGAACTAGGATGATTATCATTTGGTAACTGTTGTACCTGTTGCACATCGAGTGAGTAACCACCCATATTAATGACCATTCTTCTTCAAAATTTGTTGCTCAATTTTTCAGCAAACCCATTCACCGCATCCGTTGTGACCATTTGCACCACCAAGGGTGATATTTTCGAAACGGTGCAAAGGTCAGTTGGGTGTAAAGGTCGGTGGAAAGCTCGGTCGACAGCTCAGTGGGCAAACCCCCTCAACCCAAAATACCCCCCAATAACCGCTTCCCCCTTCCCCCCAGACCCCCGCGCTCTCCCCCCCCCCTCACCCCCCCCCCCCCCCCCCCCCCCCCCCCCCCCCCCCCCAAAACGCAGAGGTCAAGATCTTCGTCTTCCTGGTGACCATCATCCAACCGAAACTGACCAAACTGTACAGATGTGTGACAAAAAGGCGGGAACTGATGATCTTCATGATCGTCTTGCTGATCATCAACTTCATCATTTTGTGCTGACTACGACCAGTGATTGACTTTTTTTACCATGTGTGATTCGCGTGAGTGATCTACTTTTACATTGGGATCATCTTCAGCCGCTTGGCGTTTCCTAAATTTCAAATTGCCGCGTGCACTCTATAGCATCGGTCGTTGCGCGACCAGTGCCAATGGCCTACAGTAAGCTCGTGTGCGCGCGGCCATCTTGGAATTTCAGTCATTCTACAGAAGTCACAGTTGCATTTAGCACGTCCTTTATCTGTGTGGCTGAAATAAACTGCTGGTTGATCTAAATTCTAAATCTCATTACATAATAGCCTTGACAAAATTGAGTTCGCATCAAACACAGATTTCTGCCCGTTACGGGCGTTTCGGACGTCATTGTAGTCAATCCGAATCGCAGTGAGTTATCTACGCTCAAACGCGCGTGCCAACGAAATTGACACAACACAAACATCGGCCGATTCGGCCCCCGTCACCGCGCCATCGTCTGTTCGTCAATCTCGAACAAATCGCATTTAGGGCTGTCCGGTGTCGCATCGAACCAGTCACGTTCGCGATCCGTGCGCATTTCTGCACCAATCGTCATTTTTCACGCGTTAATCGGCGCATTTACCGCTCATGACTTGTTGAAACCGCCCAATCCGATCACAACATGAGCGTGGACATGGAAGGACCAGCGGCTAAGAAGCCACGATTCGGCTCGAACAGCGGCTCTGGGCTCGGGGAGTCGCGTGAATCGACCGGTGAGTGAAAATGGGTGGGGCGGGAGATTGAAGTTTGTGAGAAAACGGCTTTATGCAAGAGCAACTTTTAACCTTAAACTGCCTGCACAGCAGTGTAACCACAGTGGGTGCAACGTGCAAGATAGCATGGCAGTCATGCAATGCATGGAAGATGGGACGCCAGTGGTGTTTTTAGGCATAGTTACTTCCTCGCAGGAGTTTAGGTCTGACAATCAGCGGGCGAACATTGCTTGTTTGTTGTTGAGTATAAGTTGTAGCAACGCAATCGCCGTCGCCGGTCCTGCTGTTTTGCAATCCTAAATCGGCTCGTTATTGCGAACGCGAAAATGGCACACACGGTCTCATCATCTCACCAGCTCAGCTGTTGAATTTGCGAAATTCCGGCGCCGCCGGATTGTAGCACTTGATCACCCCATAAAACTTCAGTACACTACACACCAAAAACTATGAAGCCACACCGCATTAGATGGCCAACATTCCAAAATCGGTATCATCTTCAATGAGGTGGTGCTTCCTGCTCTTGTTCCATATTTCACTCTTTTTACTCCAATATTGGCCGAAACTGCGGCTATTTTTGACCTTACGCCCTGATCAAATCAAACTTACACATGTCTGACATATGACAACCCACAGCCGGTTTGGAGTTTCAGTCTCAAAAGATAAATGCCGCTTTTCGCAGCCAAATGTACTTTTTGCCGTTCCGTTCCGCGTGCAGCCACTGCCACAGTCATGTCAACGTCAAGATTTTTTGAACAAGTTCCGGTCCCCAAACCAGCCCAACCAACGAACGCTGTGCTGTGTGCGCTGCTAAAGCACGCCCTTTTTCAATCACGTAGATTGGATGCAGTGACAGAAAAAAATGAGAAGATAAACGCACTAAACATAGCACACCGAGTTTTAAAGCCTCGTTGCGAACGTGGGAGGGGCGGTGGTGGTGAGGTAAGCCATTATTGGTATTTTGTG
>JASAMV010002159.1:0-39856 GCA_030248065.1 Rhynchonema sp. JSB1_4
ATCGTTTGTTCATTACCTTATACGCATCTCAGACACGGTATGCTCAGCACTTATCGACGAATATGTTGAGATGGAAACTTTCCATCAATCGCATGAATGGAACACTGAACACCGGGCAATCTATGTCACACGAGTATTGCTGCAATGACCGCTCGCAACAAGAACTCCCAGATCATGTTGACTGGAGGGAGGGAGGGCTTCATTTTGGGTTAGCAATTTGAGACCATCGTTTGTTCATTACCTTATACGCATCTCAGACACGGTATGCTCAGCACTTATCGACGAATCTGTTGAGATGGAAACTTTCCATCAATCGCATGAATGGAACACCGAACACCGGGCAATCTACGTCACACGAGTATTGCTGCAATGACCGCTCGCAACAAGAACTCCCAGATTATGTTGGCTGAAAGGAGGGAGGGCTTCATTTTGGGTTAGCAATTTGAGACCATCGTTTGTTCATTACCTTATACGCATCTCAGACACGGTATGCTCAGCAGCGATCGACGAATATGTTGAGATGGAAATTTTCCATCAGTCTGATGAATAGAACACAGAACATATGGCAATCTACGTCCCATGAGTATTACTGCAACGACCGGTCACAACAAAAACTCCCAGATCATGTTGACTGGAGGGAGGGAGGGCTTCTTTTGGGTTAGCAATTTGAGACCATCGTTCGTTCATTACCTTCTACGCATCTCAGACACGGTATGCTCAGCAGCGATCGACGAATATGTTGAGATGGAAATTTTCCATCAGTCGCATGAATAGAACACAGAACATATGACAATCTACGTCCCATGAGTACTACTGCAATGACCGGTCGCAACAAAAACTCCCAGATCATGTTGACTGGAGAGAGGGAGGGCTTCGTTTGGGTTAGCAATTTGAGACCATCGTTTGTTCGTTACCTCCTACGCATCTCAAACACGGTGTGCTCAGCAGTGATCGACGAATATGTTGAGATGGAAGCTTTCCATCAATCGCATGAATAGAACACAGAACATCGGGCAATCAACGTCCCACTAGTATTGCTGCAATGACCGCTCGCAACAAGAACTCCCAGATCATGTTGACTGGAGGGAGGGAGGGCTTCATTTTGGGTTAGCAATTTGAGACCATCGTTTGTTCATTACCTCCTACGCATCTCAGACACGGTATGCTCAGCAGTGATCGACGAATATGTTGAGATGGAAGCTTTCCATCAATCGCATGAATAGAACACAGATCGGGCAATCAACGTCCCACTAGTATTGCTGCAATGACCGCTCGCAACAAGAACTCCCTGATCATGTTGACTAGAGGGAGGGATAGCTTCATTTTGGGTTAGCAATTTGAGACCATCGTTTGTTCATTAGCTTCTACACATTTCAGACATGGCATGTTCATTGACTAAATGAAATTTTAATGCTGGAATGGAATATTATCAGCCCATCGCAAGACATGGAACACAGAACATTGCATACCAAGATTACACGACATGAACTCATGAACTGAACGAACTATGATCCATTCAATCCTCCGACTTTATCACACACGCAACATGCTCTCGAATGGTCAGCAGTGATATACAAGAGGTCGGATTTGAGCCTAATATTCTATCGTCACACGAACTCTGCTCTCACGTCCCAAGGTTGACGCATTCACTTTGTTGATGTTTCATTAATTTAGTTTCAGAAAACCGAGAATGTAGCTAGGTATGTACTTTATACGGGACAAACTCATGATTTCACGTTATTCTATATGAATGCAACTTTGAAACAGAAGAACTGTCCTGCGATAAAATGTTGTCTCAGTGTCTTGAACCTTCTCTGGTTGTTGTGATCGTAACCAAAAGATCGTTTAATTTTTGTTTGCATTATTTTGACTGTTCGAACTTGAGGACATGACAGTACTGCTCCAGGGTGACCTCCGGGACATCACTAAGGCTTTGACGGTCTTGAGAGCAAGCAGATGACCTATATAAAACACTTGTGCAACGTGGGCAAACTTGTGTGCTCTGGAATTAACCGTTAACTGGAATTACTTAATTTGCATCTGAAGCTTTTTGAAGAAACAAACCAAACGAAAACTTTCGATCGTTCCGTAGAAAGCCCTCCAAGCAACAGCTAGGTACAAACGTGGCGAACTTGCAGCACGATGTCAATTTTTACCAGCCATTGCCCCACCAGACATTCACCCATCTGTATTCAAGCGGAACTTGGTGCGCATTCGTGAGAAACGTGTGACTGGGCGAAATTCGGTCTTGAGGATGTGTATGTTTGTGTAACAAATTGCGACTGTTCGCACAATACAAATTTTATCCTGTTCAAATGCCACCTCACAGGTCCTCTTTGCTTTGCACTACGCAAAAGACATCTCGAGAAACTGGACGTTAACAACTCTGCGGTAGACAGATAAAAAGGAGAATTTTCGTAAAATAGTGTATCACAAGAAGATAAAAAATAGAATCTCGGAATTAATACATAATCTCATAGCCATGGGACAAAAATGTCTATCTAACAACTGTGGAAAAGCGCATTTTACATAAACGCGTCCTGTAATTCAATCTACGGGTTGTGACATTTGAGTCTGACGGAAGACAGAAGAAGTTTTAGTTTGTGTAAGTTTATGAAGATTAAGGCACAATGCATATAGCTATAAGGAGACACGCACAGTTATTGCAAAAAAGAGGTAAAAAAACTCATAAGGCTGTGAGCAGATAAACGCGGAATGGCAATTTTCTGCATTGCGCATTCCGCGTTTATCTGCTCACCTTTGCGGAATGGTGCGTGCTTGGGTGACGATGACAACTTCCGGCATGCTGACCTCAAATGTTGCGTTTTAACGCAAACAGCAACCGAGATGTTTAACCAAAAGCATTTATTTAGCGAATCTCCAAGGAGCTTAAAATTTGTGCGTGACATAGGCTGTCGGAATGCTTTTCAACGGTATGTAACAATATGTCCTGCTACCCTTGCTTCGGTTGTGTCCCGAGCCCTTTAACAGTAACGACTTATAGCCAAATATCTTATTCTGGCTGGCGTGGCTGCAGCAGCCGGACCATGGGGGTTGAAGTCTTGAAACTGGTCTAGATTGTTGGATTGTGCGTTTATCTGACTTTCTCGTTTCCAATGCAATGCAATACGTGGCTTATTTACATCACATTTCCGTCAATGAATGCCACTATGCAGTTTAGTGGCAATTTTTAGGTCTTTTTCGGCCTGTCACGCCGCTATCTAAGTGTTTCCAAATTTAAAAACCTTATTTTCTGGTACTTTCGAAAATGCTCTATTTTTCTATTGCATTTTCATTTCTGCAACACAAAGCGCGCCCTCAAAATTTAGAGACAAACTTGTGTTCTCGAAAAATATGGCCAATTTTGGAACGTTTCGCACCGTTACCGAGTGAAGCAATGGCTTGAGCGACTGAAGTTGTGATGACAAGTTATACAGAAGCTGTTGTAATCCTATCCACGTGTTACTTGACTTTCAACTCATTTGGGGTTTCTGCACCGGTCGTTCCAAGTTGTGAAAAAATTCACTTTTTTCTGGAACGAAAAGTCGCTCTACCAAGAGATAGCGAATCTGTAAGGAGCTTAACATTTGTGCGTGACATATGCTGTCACAGTGCTTTCCAACGATGTATAACACTGCGCTCTGCTGCTGCTCTGCCGCTATTGTTTTTTTGGTTTTCGACCTCGGTTTTTTCACTTATATCGTTTGTTGGCCTCGAGATCAAGAACATTAGTTTTGACGAACTTCACCAAAATGGCGATTACCCACCGAAATCGATCCGCCAAGATGGTCTATCGGGAACAAAACTGTCCGATATTGATGCACTTTTGCACATGATGATCAGGAATGACAAGAGAAATTCAAAATCACTGGGGCGTGATATAGGCGGCGGGTTACGGTAGCCCGATAAAACATTAGCTCTTTTGTAAATAACAAATGTTTTGTCAACCTACCGTAACGCGCCGCCTATACCACACCTCTGTGATTTGAATTTTGCTTTGGAAATCCTGATTTCCATGCACACATAGTGCATCAATATTGGGATAATTTGTTCCCGTGCGGCCATGTTGGTTGATCGATTTCGGTGGGTAAACGTCAGTTTGGTGAAGTTCTTGAAGGTTAATGTTCTTCATCTCAGTGCCAACTAACGATTAATATAAAAAAAACCGAGGTCCAAAACCCAAAAAACAATAGCGGCAGGCCCCCTTTAACTGTACAGCTGAGGTACTGTGGCGCTTCAAGAAAATGTTTTAAAGTCTGTTTGGCGCGTTAGGGCTATGATGACTATACACTGCTGGTTTTTGTTCCGCATTCCGCATTCCGCGTTATCTGCTCGCAGCCTTAGGAAGATTTTTTGAGGGCAATTGCTGCTTGTCACCATTGGTCATCATTTTTATGAAGTGAGTATAGAAAGAATGTTTGGCGGCGTTTGTTTTCGGCCATTTTTTAGGAAATGGAGACAAAGCATTAGTAACGTCGATTCAGTAATTTGATTTGCAAGTGGGTGCTCGGTGATGTTTCAAATACACCAATATCGCTACCAATGCACTTTGTTATGTGGCGGAAATCGGAAAACAGTTTGATGCCTTCCTGTGCAAAGCACAAGCTGAGTCAGTGGGTGATATTTTCGAAACGGTGTAAAGGTGAGTTGGGTGTAAAGGTCGGTGTAAGCTCAATCGAAAGCTCGGTCGGTGTCAGCTCGGTGTAAACATGAAACATTGCCTGCTGTTAACGTGGAATGTTTCATGTTTACATCGAGCTGACACCGACCGAGCTTTCGACCGAGCTTACACCGACCTTTACACCCAACTGAGCTTTACACCGTTTCGAAAATGCCACCCATTCTTCGATATTTCCACAGCTTCATAGTCACACATCTCGCCGTTGAATGTGATGCAAAGCAAAGAAACACCATGTGTGTGATGAATGGTAAACGAAACAATCCGAAAAAAATCGAGCCATTTTTAGGCACCCTTTTCCTGTGTTGTAATTTTAAGCGTCCACAAGACACGTGAAGATGTGCTTGAAATGTCAAGAAATTCGCCCACGAGATGTGAGTTTAAAATTGCGATTTTATTTTTCTGAAACGCAAAACAGCTAACACAATGTTCCGGACAACACGCACAGGTCGGTCGTGCGTGCACAATGACGCCGCCAGCTGGCTCGAACGCAGCTATTTATAATTATCGAAGATTGACTCAGGTTATGTCTTGCACAGGAGGGCTTCAAACGTTTTGTGGTTTCACTCCTCGTGACAAAATGTACCGCATCCGTGAAACATCACGGAGCACCTGATTGGAGACCCACTTCACTTGCTGAATTTTTGTTGCTAACGTCTTGTTTTCATTTCCTGAAAAATTGGTCGGAAGCAAACGCCCATCAGCTGTGCTTTCCACACTGCCTTTAATTGGTTTTCTGAAGCTGTAGAAGCCAACTGTTGCACAGCCATTAAAGGACTCGGGACATAACCGAAGGAAGGGTAGCAGGACATATTGTTACACACCGTTGGAAAGAACTCCGACAGCCTATGTCACGTACAAATTTTAAGCCCCTTAGAGATTCGCTATCTCTTGGTAGAGCGACTTTTCGTTACAGAAAAAAGTGAATTTTTGCACAAATTGGAACGACCGGTGCAGAAACCCCAAATGAGTTGAAGGTCAAGTAACACATGGATAAGATTACAACAGCTTCCGAATAGCTTACCATCACAACTTCAGTCGCTCAAAGCATTACTTCACACGGCGAGGGTGCGAAACGTTCCAAAAATCGGCCTTATTTTTCGAGAACACAAGTTTGTCCCTAAATTTTGAGGCCACGCTTAGCGCTGCGGAAATAAGAATGCAACGGGGAAATAAAGCATCGTCGAAAGTACCAGAAAATAAGATTTTTAAATTTTTTAACTCATGGCTGACTCCGTGACCGGCCTAAAAATCCATTAAATTGCCGCTAAATTAGATGGTTACATTCATCGCCAGAATTGTGACACATAAAGGCCACAGATTGTATCAGATTCGAAACAAAAACATTAGAGAAACGTCTGGTTTAACAACCTATCAAGGTCCGAAGACCCCAAGGTCTACAGATCTCTCGGGGCAGCCATACTAACCTGAATACGATATTCAGCTATAAGTGCTTATTGTTTGTTAACAGCTATGTATAGTAAATGTGACACCACCAAACAATGTATCTCTGGAGTAGCTTTCGAATGATATATAACAAGCCCCAATAAATTTTTACGCTTAAGGGCAGAGGTCAAAAAATTGCTTTTTTGACGATTCTGTAATGAACCGTCACGTCACCGTGTGCGATTTCGGAATTTTGACCGTTTCTTGTCCATAGTAAGAGATAGTATGGGCGTGTTATATATCGTTCGATAGCTACGTTGAAGCTACATCGTTTGATGCTATCAAATGTGTAATAATTTTAAACAGTAACGACTTATAGCCAAATATCTTATGCTGGCTGGCATGGCTGCAGCAGCCGGGCCATGGGGTTTGAAGCTTTGAAACTCATCTAGATTGTTGCACTGTGCCTTTATCTGACTTTTTCGTTTTCAATGCAATGCAATACGTAGATTATTTACATCACATTTCCGTCAATGAATGCAACTATGCAGTTTAGTGGCAATTTTTAGGTCTTTTTCGGCCTGTCACGCCGCTATCTAAGTGTTTCCAAATTTAAAAACCTTGTTTTCTGGTACTTTCGAAAATGCTCTATTTTTCTGTTGCATTTTCATTTCTGCAACACAAAGCGCGGCCTCAAAATTTAGAGACAAACTTGTGTTCTCGAAAAATATGGCCAATTTTGGAACGTTTCGCACCGTTACCGAGTGAAGCAATGGCTTGAGCGACTGAAGTTGTGATGACAAGTTATACAGAAGCTGTTGTAATCCTATCCATGTGTTACTTGACTTTCAACTCATTTGGGGTTTCTGCACCGGTCGTTCCAAGTTGTGAAAAAATTCACTTTTTTCTGGAACGAAAAGTCGCTCTACCAAGAGATAGCGAATCTGTAAGGAGCTTAACATTTGTGCGTGACATATGCTGTCACAGTGCTTTCCAACGATGTATAACACTGCGCTCTGCTGCCCTTCCTTCGGTTGTGTCCCGAGCCCTTTAACCAAACACGAAAAGAAAATGAGACTTATGCGGGCGCGACTATCTGCGCTGGTTCGGCTTCTAAGTTATGTACCTAAGGTTGGTAAGGTTGTGACGTACAAGAGCGGCTTTATTGACCTACAAGATTTTTCTAAATACCAGAGTTGAAGTGTGTAAGATGGTTTGTTTATACTCGGTAAAAGGTATGGAATGAACGATTTACAATAATTAAGGGAACGCTATTTATAGGATTCCTCACTCTAGGCAGCTTTGAATGCACGATCACAAGGTAGTGATCCTCACTTGGCCAAACAGGGCTGATAACCCTGGGGAAAACATGGAGCGAACAACTATAACACCATCACCTCGTGAAGAATGCCTACCATCGCCCAAGTGATATTGGGAACATCAAACAAGACAAAAAAAAAAACAGGCAACCAAGAACCAACGCCGCAAAAAACCACCAACCGAAAAAAAAAAAAAGAAAACTAGGAAAAAAGAGCCTAAACAGGCTTACGGAATTATGCAACATCCGTAACTGAACCTAGCCTGGACTTCTGACGGTACAAATGGAAGAAACAAGTCTAACCGTACACTTATGACGGTACAATGGGGAGAAACAAGGATTATCGAGCAACAGTTATGCGGTCCGACCACGTGATGTAGAAAAAATGGCGTTGCATAGTTCCGGCGCCCGCTCGGTGTTCGGCACCCCGTCCGTTTTTTGCTGATTTCCGTTTTCATCATTTTGTTCAGTAGCATTTTTTCAATAACAGAACACAATCTTCGAGCGCAATTACACACCTTTCATGTTACTTCTTATCATTAGTCAGTGTGAGAAACAAGTGCTGTATGATTTCACCCGCCACATAATCCCACAATAGCACCCATTATCACATTTACTATGTATATTAGGTCTTATTATCCCGATTCTTATGCAACTTCACGGAATCGATTTGTTCAACTCGCTGATAATCATTAGTTGGCTTTTGTCTTTTTGGACCAGCTAAGTAGTTCGTATGAATAAGATGCGGCTTGTCAGACCAGACAACAAAAGCACAAAATCCCTGGCTATTAAATAACACACGGCTTAGCGTTGGGTTGAACACACGGTTTCACAAGGCAACCCTTCTTGACACTTTCCTCTTTTCATTTTCATATCATAGTTTTCCATCAGGTAACAGACAAGCACAAATGTAAGTGCAAGTGCACACAAGTGTTCTGCGCTGTCGTACGAAGTTTTGACTAACCCCCAATGTAACACGGCACTATGCATTTACGCCTCCCCCGAGCGGGCGCCGGAACTATGCAACGCCATTTTTTCTACATCACGTGGTCGGACCGCATAACTGTTGCTCGATAATCCTTGTTTCTCCCCATTGTACCGTCATAAGTGTACGGTTAGACTTGTTTCTTCCATTTGTACCGTCAGAAGTCCAGGCTAGGTTCAGTTACGGATGTTGCATAATTCCGTAAGCCTGTTTAGGCTCTTTTTTCCTAGTTTCTCCCAGTTCAAGGGCGAAGCCACATTGCCACGCACACTCCTCGGGCATCGCTGCGCGATGCCCTCGAAGTGTCTTAATTGTCACCTACCTTTTCCATTCACCTCAGCCACTGCTAAATCTTTGCTCGACAATTAGATCCAAAATACCTATAATACCAAAGGCAATATAAAGCTTTGTAGGGAGCATTCTTGGTCAAAAAGCTGCTGCTTCTTGGTAAAAAACGACCTGGATTTTTTCCAGGTCAACGGCGATGCCACGTTGCCACGCACACTCCTTTAGTGCTTTAATTGTCACCTACTCTTCCCATTCACTTCAGCCACTGCTGAATTATTTTCCGACATTTAGATCAGGAATACCAACGGCAATATAAAACTTTCTTGGTCAAAAAAGCATTCCTGGTTTGAATAAAACCAAACCCAGAATGCCTACCTTGGGCCGGACTAACAAATCTTCCAATTTTTAGGTTGCAGTGTCCATCTGCACCACATCATTTGGCAAAGTGTTCATGATGCAGCTATTCTGGATGTCCGTTTTTATGTTGCGATGTGATCCTTTTCGTTGACACTGTTTGTATTGTCTCGTTGTCTGATTCTGTTCCAACTTTGGCACTGTGTTATTTTGCGTTGCAATGTCTCTAATTTGTGTTTGGATTTACATCAGCAGTATTTGGTCAAGAGCTGCTGCTTGAAAGTCACAAAAATTTTTTATCGAAATTCGTTATACCGAATGTAAATTGTATTCACATTGTTCTGTTACAACGTACATACATACTTTTACATAATGTGCATTAGTGTAACCATACATGTTTTGACACTATGTAAATTAATGTAGCTGGTTTTAATTTATATTTTTTACAGAAATACAGGAATTGTTGTAAGTCACTTTTTGAAACGACAAAATAATGTGTGTATTGTTGTTTTACTTCTGTTTATATAGTTCTAAGCTGTTGTTTTTTATGCCTTCCTAAGTGTATTTGGTGGCCATTGTCTTCTGGAAAGCTTAACCGTCAAGCAAATATAGGTCTAAAGAATTTGGCAATGTTTACGAACGTTCTGGTTTTACTCTCGCTCTCCTCCTCGCTTTCCTGCCAAAAAAATTGCTTTAAAAAGACGCGAAAAAACGAAGCAAAGCAATGCACACACTAAAACCAGTTACATTAATTTACCTAGTGTCAAAAAGGCTTCACTAATGTATATTATGTAAAAATATGTATGTACGTAAAATGTACTGCTTGAGGCCGTGAATGTAAAAAGTCCTGTTTGGTGTCCGTCAGACAACCGCTGTTGTTGATCTTTCTTAGGCATGATCGAGAATTGTTATTAGGGTGTTGTTAAGTCAAGATCAAGGTTTGTGCCGAATTGAACGAGGTTTGAACGGTTAAATGACATTCTAGTCAATTAAACCCCCTTCAAATACGCTTTTAGGTGTATTTCAGGGAGCATTTCTTCAGATTCGGACCAGTGATTTAATGGAGCCCCCCGCATTACAGCCCCCAAATTGAGATCAGTAAATTAATAGCGTCCCCCCTACTATCTAGGTTTTTACCACAGAAATAAGAACCGAAAAAGGCTTTGGTCTAGTTTTTTCAGGCCTAGGCTTTGCTCAGACTTAAGAATAAGCCAGAGATGTCAATCGGGCTGCCGGGCGCGTGGGGTTCAGTTTACGGTGGGGTGCAAGGAAAGGGGGTTCTTCAACGGGGGTCAATCAATGGGGGCGGGGATAGTATTTCTGATTTCGAGCCATTTGGGCGGGATTCAATTAATTAGGGGTTCTGTTTCCGACAATACGGTACTTAGGGCAAAAGATCTGGGACAAAGACCGAAAACGGGATTTTGGATTAGGTCGACCAGGCTGTCTTGATATGCCTAATTCGAAGAAAATTTTCATTTTTGAACCACATGTTTCAAAATTTTTGCGCTTCGCGCATTAATGTTTGCTTATTCGTTTCCTCTTGCTTGCTAATTCTTCTTTTTGAACAAACAAGAATTTCGCACAATGCTTTCGCAATTTTTCGCAGCTTCTTAATTTTTTTTAGTTTTTGACCCGCAAAAACTGACCGACCGGGCAGGGCCGGACCTTTTGCCGACCGGGCCGAGCCGGCTTTATTCGGCCGCTGACCGGGGAGCATTCGAATTCCAAACATACACCAACCGTTCCAGCCACTCTATTGCTCCCATTTGTCTCGTCCCTTTCGTCATTTTCCTTTTTGTTCATAGTGAATGTTGGATGTTGTTGTTGTTGTTGTTGTTGTTGTCGTCGTCGTCGCTGGCAATCATTCGCTTGATCCGCCGCTGTATCGATGTTTTTGGGCACAGAAATTCGCAATCTGAAATGGTTAGACGCCAAAGTTCTACCGTGACGCCTGGTCTTGCATTGCTGAAAATACAGTCTGAAACAGAAGTCGCAATCGGGCCTGAGCTCGGGCCGGGAGCAACTTTGAGCTTTTGGCTCGGGCCGGGCCATAGTAATAGCAGGAGGTTGGGGAGTTACCCCCTCTCAGTACTCACCTACCAAAAACTCGAGGGGATTGGAGGGGCATTTTGGGAAAAGCTAGTCCAGTTTCAAAATTAACCTTCCTTTTTCTCAGGCTTAGGCTTGGGCTTAGGCTAACTATTAGACCTAGGCCGAGCCCACGACCTCGTCGAGCCGGGCGGGGCCGGGTTGCCTCCGGCCAGAGGTGTCAATCGGGCCGGCCGGGCCGGCATACCCTTGCCGATGTTTTTTACCGAAAAAATGCGATACTGAAATTTCTCACCAACCAACTGAAACAAAAAAACTTACCAACCATAACAGCTGCACTATTCTCGCGTTTGTTCAACCGTCAAGAATGCTCGATACAAAGTTTCGTATCGACCTCAGGGAAGCCGGGCCGAGCCTGACACCACAAACAGTCTGACCCAAAATCTGATATAAAATTCAGTACCGAGCATTCTTGAACAAATCTCAGCCCGACCCGATTAACACCTATGGGTTGAATCCCAACTTTTTCATTAAAAAAAGCACATTTTTGAAGAGCTCGCAGTCAACCTGCGTATACTTGTGTATTTTTGGCAGTGGTCTGAAACAGACTAAAAATGCATCTAGAGCTTGAAAAATGCTCGTTTTGAACTGTTTAGCACTGATTTACAGTTGTTTTGACAACATCATTTCGCGACCTTGGAAAATTTCCCAGAAATTTTTGGAACAAAACCGTTTTTTTTCAAAAGTTGCCACTTGGAAAATTTTCGGAAAAATAAAAATGTATTTTTCCAGGCTTCGGAAAAAACGATTTTTTTCAATTATTTCCGAAAAAAACGGCTTTTTTTCGGCCCGCAAGTATGGACCTGCCCTCCCGATTCCGCAAATTTGCGGCCCGGGCCGGCCCCACCCACCCCGAGCCAGTGGTGTCGTTGGGAAATCAAATGTCAGGATACCGGATACCCAAAATCCAAAGTTTTCGAATACCGGATACCCAAAATGAAAAATCTCGGATATCAGGGGAGTTGCCCCCAAAATAAAAAATCTCGGATACCCAGGGGGTTGTTCAAACAAGGTTAATTATTTAGAGGAAAATTGAGCAAAATTGGTGTTGGAAGTACAAAAAATGGTCATTTTTGGGGTTATGCTTGCGCCAGCAAGCGATTTTGAGCATTTTGGAGGTAAAAATGGGCGATTTTTACGGATTTCGAAAAAATTTAGTGTAGGGTACCCCTGGACAAAAAGTCAGGATACCGGATACCCCTGGGTGAAACAATCAAGAAGTCGGATACCGGATACTAGGGAGTAAACCCCCTTCCCCCCAACGACACCACTGCCCCGAGCCGACACCTCCTTTCAGTTAAAACAAACCAACAAAATTGCCGAACGTTAACCAACCGTTTCAGCCATCCTGATCTCTCCGTTCGTCTTATCGCGCTCTTGTTCTTTGCTTGTCGCACCTTTTGTTGTCGTCTTTTTATTCGTCTTTCAAATTCTGGTTGGGTCGTTTTTGTCTTGCCGGTTAACCGACGATCGGCTCAGATTTGAGCCCTTCTTTTTTTGGAATTTTTGATGTTCGTTCTTGTTGATTTAAGAATTTCAATGATAGTTGTTCTGGAAAACACATCTCACTTCACACCTAAAACACAAAGGATGCTCTATTTTTCACTGACCCAATTTAGGAGGGGCTGTATTTGGGAGTTCGGGTCGGGCCGGGCCGCAGATTTGGGGGTTAGAGCCGGGCCGGTTTGGCCGGCCCGGCCCGGCCCGAGCCCCCCCCAAATCTCCGGCCCGGCCCGGCCCGAATCTCCAAATCTCCGGCCCGGCCCGGCCCGAATCTCCAAATCTCCGGCCCGGCCCGGCCCGATTTTTTTGGCTCAGATTTTAACCCAATTTTTGTCATAATTTTTGCGCTTTTTGAATCTTGAAAATAAATTGTTTTCAATGGTGTGGCTGGGAGTGCCCCCTTAGGTACATCCTGGTACAGACAGTAGATAGGTAGCCACCCCCGGCTGGTACAGTAGGTTGCTATTTTTGGCTCAAATCGATATTTTTCACTCCAAATAGGCGAAAAATCGCGCGCTGCGCGCGAAATTGGCGTTTTAGAGCACATATTCATCAAAATTTAGACATAAAAATTTTGTTCCCCCCCCCAGCTCGGCCGGTACAGCAGGTAGGTTGATTGTAGGCCTTTCTGGTGGTACAGTCGGTTGATTGCACGCCTGGGTAGCCACACCACTGATTGTTTTCCATGAAAAAGTCGTCAGATAGACAATACTGATCACTTACTTGCCGAATCCGTCAGAAATTTTAGTATTTTTTGACAAAAAATCCCTAATTTTTTCAGTAAAATAAGTCACTTCAGAAGCTTCCCTAATCGGCCCGGCCCGACCCGACCCTCCAAATCTCCGGCCCGAGCCAAAAGCCCAAAATCGCGGCCCGGCCCGAGGTCGGGCCGGCCCGATTGCGACCGCTGGACCTCTAGGGGGGGGGCGGGCGGGGGCTTATCTAATCTAATCTAAATCTGAGCCGAAAATTCGTGCCGTGCCGGAGATTTGGGGGTTCGGGCCGGGCCACCCCGGCCCGAAGTCGGGTCGGCCCGATTGCGACCTCTGCTACTGTACGGGGCGGGGGGGGGGCTAATCTGATCTAATCTAAATCTGAGCCAAAAATTCGGGCCGGGCCGGAGAGTTGGGGGTTCGGGCCGGCCCGATTTTTTTTCGGCTACTGTACTGGGGGGAGGGGGGCGGGGGGGCTAATATAATCTAATCTAAATCTCAACCAAAAAATTCGGGCCGGGCCGGAGATTTGGGGTTCGAGCCGGCCCGAATTTTTTCAGCTACTGTACTGGGCGGGGGGGGCTAATATAATCTAATCTAAATCTCAACCAAAAAATTCCGGCCGGGCCGGAGATTTGGGGTTCGGGCCGGCCCGATGCGACCTCTGCTACTGTACTGGGGGGGGGGCGGCTAATCTAATCTAAATCTGACCCAAAAATTAGGGCCGGGCCGGAGATTTGGGGGTTCGGGCCTGGCCGGGCCGATTGCGACCTCTTATTCAAATGCCAAACAATAACCAACCGTTCCATTCACTCCATTTTTTCGAGTTGTTTCGTCCCTGTTGTCATGCTCCTTTTTGCTCGCTTTATTGTGACGTTGCTTTTTGGTTCCCGACAGTCCAACGGCTTTATTGATCTTCTTTTTCGGCATGACAATTGCTATTATGTTGGATAACAACGCGTCAATTTATCAAGATTCAGGATAGTTGATAATCTGAAAAACTTGTTTATAGTAGCTTATTCCTTATATTGGCGTTATTGCCTAAGCTTTGCTTAGGCTTGGGCTTTTACTGCATTCAACGAGGTTTCAACTTGCAATCAACTCGCTGCTGTTTCTCCCAAAAACAAGGCCAACTAAAGAAAAAGAAACCACGTGTAAAGAAACACACACGCGCGCGCGCCAACAACAGCCAATCAGCAGCCGACACCGCCCCCTTTGCGCGGGAAATGTCGGCCATTTTCTCACGCAACTTTGTGGCGAGTTTTCTCGCGATAGAAGCGATGTTTCAAAAATCTGGCTCTACCTAATGATGTACCACAACGAACCGAGTCGATTGATATATAACTTGCCTTACTTCGTTAAGTTTCCTAGGAGGAGATAACTAAAAACTAAAATGCACCATTTTTTGGGAACGCGGACATCACGATTTCTCGGGTGTCTGGAAAACCACTTTCTACAGCACGGATCGGGCTGATTTTTTCAGCGTTTTGTGCCGGCTGGTATACGACATTATCGCAATAATAAAATTAGCAAAAGCCCAACACACGCGCTCATGCCAGCACCCCCGATTTTAACACTACAGGTATAGCAAAATTTCCGATAATCTGACCTGCTGATGTTTCATTCTGTGTTGCGAATTTTTTTTCCCCACACAAACACTATTGAATACGTAAGCTATCTTGTGAATATGTTGCCAATAAGCTAATGCCACGATGTCTTCTTTGTTTTGCTGTTGCCTAATGTTGCCAATAAGACCCTATTATCGCTGATTATAACAATCACGTCAAGCAAATGATATATACGCGCTCCGAGGCTAACACTCCAGCACAGCCAGCCAGCCAGACAAACGGAAAGAGCTTCACCACCATCAAAACAAGAAACTTACAGTAAATGCCACGATTATCGCGATTATAACAATCACTCAAAGCACAATCGATATATACGCGAGCTACGCTCCAGCACAGCCTAGCCAGCCAGATCAAACGGGGATGGGTGGGAGGAGAGTGCTATTCGTGACTGACCATTTTCAGTGAAGGACGGGAGAAACATCCCGTCAATGCCAGAAGTGGAGAAGTATTCATACTTGTCAATCATCGGCGTAGCGTGACGAACATTGTCGACCAGCCTGATACCCACTTCTATTCTCGCTTCAAGCGTTTGTGTAGTCGCAGTGCTCAAATAATGATGCTTGTCGATGAGATAAGAATTCGTAACGATTAATTTTTCCGATCGATCGATTGATAATCGGGATCGGGATTAGAGTTTTTGGCACGAGACTTGTCACATTACCGAAGATGTTTCTTTTTCATGACCGCTAGTCGGACTAGATACAAAGCACCCGCAGTAAAAATGACGCCAAAAGGCACTAAACACGACCATCTTTCTTTCACATTGTCTGTCTCTTTGTTTTGCTTGTCTGCCTGAGGATACAACTCCCTTTCAGCAGCTCCATAATCCGGACAAGAACCCGACAAGAATGCCGGGCAGGATCGGGATCCGGAGAAATAACTGCGTTCGTTTTCAGGATTTTATCGAGATTGAAATCTCCGCATCGACCGGATTCCCGTTCAAGCACTGGCCATCGGAGATTCCGGTGACCCATATGACTAATCGACGATATAGACCCTGCAGTATCATTAGCTCCATATCTCTCATCATCTGCACGATCATCCTATTTGGGGGGAGCGCAACAAACGGCTATATCGAGCGGGCGTGCGAGAAGCAGCGCGCAGAAAAAGAAACGGCTAAAACTGCGACACCCACCGCCAGGGGGGCAAAAAATTAAAAAAAGGTGCAAAAAAATTTAATTTTCGGGGAACAAAATCTAAAACGCCAAATGGCCTTTGGGGGTATTTTGATTTTTCTCGGTCGAATACCCCACCTACTCGCCAAGCGGCATCGCAGCTCAAATAAGACGTCGATCAGATGATCGAACGATGAATTTCCGATCGATCGATGAAATCGATCGATAGAGTCCACGAACTGCACATACCGAAGATGTCTTTCGACACCCAGCACTAGATACAAAGCACCCGCAGTAAAAATACCAAAGCACTAAACACACCATCTCTTCACATAGCTCATACTTATTTGCATCAAAGGGATACAACTCCCTTCAGCAGCTCCATAATCCACAAAAGAAACCCGACAAGAATCCGATCGATCCGAGAAATAATCAGGTTCGATTTATCGAGATTGAAATTCTCCCATTATCTGATCCCCAACACTCATCGACATTCGATAACCCAGGAACACGACATAAACCATCAGATCATACTCCATTATTCGTCTCATCATTCTCACGATTCTAATCCTATTTGACCAACAAACCTATATCATTCCCTCACTAGAACAGCGCGCAGAAATAAAATAACCTAAAACTCACACCCACCGCCAGCAAAAAAATTAAAAAAAGTAAAAAAAAATTTTAAATTTTCAACAAAATGCTAAAACCCAAAAATCCTATTTCCATTTTCTAACAAAAATATCATGATAGAATAAACACTCACCAAATCAAGATCAGATATATATACACCCAGACGTGATTAACACCCCAGCACACCCCATACCCCACCCCAGATAGAGAGAGGAGATCGTGAGAGATAGAGCTCTTCTCTGTGACACTACCCCATTCACAGAGAAGAGACGTAGAAACTCACAGAAGAACAACAGCAGAAGTCAAAAAAAGTTCATACTACTACTACGACCAAAGAAATTGGCATCATCATCAAAACAAACATCGACCAACCAGACCACCCACTCCCCACTTCCCTCTTCAAGCTTCAATCTCATCGTCAGCGCCAGAACAAGGAGAACAGTGAGACAGCTAGGATATTACTAAAGTTCGTAACGTATCGAATCTTTACGGATAGTGATAGGCAGAACAATAGAAACTAGTAGAGATACTGCACCATAACGAAGATTTACCAATATCATACTACCTCAAGACCGACAATATCAGAACACACACAGCAACCACAACAACAAAAACCCCAAAAGACAACAAACTCTACCACACATCATTCACATCAGACTTATCATACTTACATTCAAATATACAAATCCATACACCTCCCCATAAACCAGACACAAAACCCGAACAGAAAACCGGACAGGAATGCGGATCCGGAAAAGTAATCAGGAGAAAAAAAACAATATATGGAATTGAAAATCTCATCAACAGACAGATACCCCGCACAGGACCGGACAAGAATCAATCACTATCCACCGAATCAAACAGAACAAACCCCAGCACGAACCATAAACCACACAATATATCTAGCACCACTACACATCCCAACACTCTTCACTATCTAATCATCTCAACAAACGGCATCATCAACAAACGCATATTACCAAAATAAAACCATCCCCAGAAAATCAACAATAAAAAAAAGCAAAAATCATAAACCCACCACACCCACCCACAAAAATACAAAAAAAATTTAAAAAAAAAATTTCAAAAAAAATTTTAAACAAAAACGTTCAACACAACCAAAAAAAACCTCAAAAATGCCACTTTATTATTTATGCCTTTTTTTTCTTCACAAAATCAGCTTTGGGGCATGTATTTGGTACCTAAGATACCCCAAATGATGTTATTATACCTTCCCGTGATACATGGGACACAGTATGCATGTACCTACAGTACATGGTACTTCGATGCCATACCCCATCAGGTCGGTCATATACGACTGATTCAGCCACCCGACAAGTATTTCTGTAGCTTATATTCTCAATTCGGTGTGGTTTGTGAGTGAATCTTGCTTATTCGGCCACAAACTGTTGTGTCCGATACCACAGAGCAGCAATCATCGGTCCATATCAAGCAGACTGTTGGATCGCACCAAAATGACATAAACACCCTTCATGAGTGATGCAAACCAAGTCACAAAAGTGACTTGTCAATTAAAGTTGCGTTTTTTCGCGTTTTTGCGCGTTTTTAGGCAAATTTGGTAAAATTTCCCCGAATCTAAGACTTTTAAAAAAAAACGTTTCAAAAAAATTATTTTTCCAACCCTGCCTACCGCACCAACACTATTATTCCATATGCCCGGTCACCACGATCTCCTGAAAGCTAATACACGTTATGATGTGAGCGCTCTGGCCCGTGAGTGCACACGGGTTAGTCAAATGAGTTTTCCATGACTCTGCTCACTTTGGATAATTAAGCGGCTCCACACCAACCGCACGCAGCCTTTTGAGAGGTATGTATTTGATGCTGTACATACAGTATACGTAGGTGAGGTATTTGTATTGCTTACGAGTAAAAAAAACAGCTGCCACCACTCAGTGGCACGTCGTGATATCAATACCTACATGGTTTACCGCAAGAAAAATCATTTTCTAAAATCATTGTTTTAATTCGAGCGTCACACATTCTCCACTGGTCTCGATTTGTGGTCAAAGGAAAGCTAATTTAATCACATCAATGAGATTGGATTTGTAGGAGGGATATTTCTGAGCGACCTACGATGCAGAGCCCCAACATTGTCTCATTAAGTAGCAGGGCACACCAATATTCAGTTGTTGTAAGTGTTGTGCCATTATTTCCAGCCCCTCGACATTCCCGAAAATCATGATCAGCAGCATCATTGTTTTTGTATTGATCGTCAGCCCACTGGCCATCTGTGCCGCGTCCATATTCGGAATTCTGATTTGGACGAGAGCGCAATTCGATGCTGATGATGACTTCGATAAGGATTGGGATGTATATGTTTGAAATATCGAGCAAAATAGACATTTTTAAATCCATATGCTAGCGTTTCTACTCAACATGACACCGGTCTTCTGTCTGCTGCCGCCGTTTCTGACACTGTTCCTGGCGTGGTTGCTGCTGCGACAATATTTCGACTGACACTAAACTCGAATAGCGATATTTTCAAATATGGTTCGCGAGAGGATTGCAATTTGAAACCCGAATTACATAGCTATAACTCTGGAATAATATCGTAGAATGTAATTAGCGCTTTGGCCAAATGGACACCGCTGCCCAACACCGGGTTGGATACGCACGTCAGACGCGCTCGAAGTCTATTGATGCCGGCGGCACTGCTAATCGAATAACGTTTCCGTCGACAATTAAGGCGAAAGGTTGGCGCGACTTTTTTTAACTGTGCTCCGCATTTAGCATTTTCAGAATGTCGCTGTTTTTCTGAATGTGGTGTGTGTCTATATTCATATGAAGGCTCTGCTATGCTTTCTTCTGCATTGTGAACTACATACATATGTGCCCCTTATAGAGCTGTACCTATGTACAATGTTGAAAACAACAGAAAATAAGATCAAGAAAGTCCCAAAACTGACCGTTCGTAAGCCGCAGAGGAAGCGATCAACATCTATCTGTCAGTTTCTGTTTGGCATTTTAATGTGGCGGACTGGTATTGGAAAAATAACCTGGTTGAGCTCTGAATTGGACTTGGTTTTGCCTCTATCTGAATTTTCTGTTGAAAATTAATGAGACGTTGCGAGCACTAGCCGTCTCGCTATAGCATAGGTACGGTATAACTTGAATCAGTGAAAAGTCTTGTTGATCAGGTGCGAGGCGACCGGTTTTACACTGGTCAAGCTTGTGACCAGTGTACATTGTCGCAAAAAACAAGATCAGTCAACTCTGTTTTGCTGGTGGTGTTTATTGCATCCAAATTTAGTTCGGTGGGTCTCAGGCTAGGCTCGTAGACCTATGTAAAACAAGCTGAAACAAAGCCTAAGGTCACTGTTAGGCAAGAGCTTTACCGGTCCTCAAATTTGCTACCCAGTCTTTGCCACTTCACACAGCGACGGACAGTCATGGTCGTGTGCGTGCCACTCTACAACGACTCAACACACAGCAACTGCTCTATCCGTATGCCATGGTGGTGGCGTCAAGCAGTCAGGTGCACGGAATGCGTGAGATCATTCACTCGAAAACGAAGAAGGTATACATACGGTACCGTTTGATCTTGATCTCTGTTAGCAGCGATCGGGAACCGCATCGTTTACGAAAGAGAATCGCAACTAGGCCGCTTCCTAACAAACTTGGTGATCGGGATGGGTTCAAAGCTTGGCTAATGGTCACGAGTGTTTTTTGCGTTGTTGCTGATGGCACCAATTGCAAGATGTGACCAGCGTTAGAATTGGTCGACCGGAATTTAGGACACTCGTAAAATCAGACGGGCTCTGCCCGTTTTCTATCGTTCACGGGTATGGTCACGTGGTCTATTGTGGCCTCACCTCAGTGTCATGTTTCCCGGTCATCCCGGTGTTTCAGTCTCGCTACTTCTGGGTGCTGTTGTGTCTGTTCTGCGTGGGAGCGGCCGGGTTCGAGATCTTTCGAATCATCGACAAATACTTGAAAGATAGAATCGCGACTCAAATCACCATTGTTGGACAAGAGGAAATGCAGGTGGTTTCAGTCTACACTCTTATTGTGAATATGGTGACCACGCTCTACATTGATCCCCAAGCTACCGTAAACCACTCGCACTTCACACGAGTGAGCGTACTCGTGAAATGACTGTAGTCCCAGTTATGCTCTAACAATATGCTTTTGGGAGAAACTTTTGAAACGCGTTGCCTGACACGTAAACCGTGCGCGCAGCTCTCGCAGCCAGCTGAGTTTCGTAGCGTAGAGACTTGTGTGTTGAGTGAATGGCAGTCACGTGACCGTTGTAGCTAATACACGCATAATGCGCTTCACGGACCAGGCAACGTAGTTGAAACTTTTCCCACAAAAGTCAGAGTATATATGTGCACCCATCAAAAAAGGCATACTAGTCCTGTAGATGGCCTCGTTTCTCCATGGTAATGTATTAAAATTGAATGCTTTGATCAGTTGATTTCTGCTGATTGATTGGTGTCCTTTTGATTTCAGTACCCATCGATAATGTACTGTCCATTGAATTGGGTAGACGAGCGCAAAGCGAGCGATCAATATGGCCTAACGATGCAGGATATTCACTACATTTACGGGTTGCGTGAAGCAGAGGCACGTGCGATGATCTTTCATTGTCTTGATTCAAGGCTTGAATTTCACTCGAATTTATTATCGCATTCAGCTGATTTCTAACGGCTGGCGCACAGCAGGCGACACTTTTATCGACGCGCATTTGAACAGCTACGATCGATTAGTGAACGCGACGCTCAGCCATCGATTGAACACCGTTGAACAGCTGATGAAGCGAATTGCACGTCGCTCAACAGGTCTGATTGTTTGTTCAGAGATTCAGTGAATTGCTCAGCAATTAGAACCGGAAATGATGAGCATGAGTGCGTTGAATTGATCAAGGTAATCAACAGTGTGCTCCCGTTATGACCGTGTTTACACTAAAAATCAATCTTTATAGTGAATGTTTTTGAACGCTTTTCTGGCTCTAGGTCTGGTCATTACATCATAATCACCTCACTCGCCCATTTCAGTACATTGCACGTGCTGCAACCACCGATTGCGTCGCGTGGTCACCCTCCATGGCGTGTGTTCGGTGATCGATCTTTGTGCCGCCCAGTTCCAAATCACTGATCTGCCGGTCATAGTCGATCTGTTGCCGAAAATTAAACATCAACCGCCGAATCAAACGGACGATACGTATTTTAGTGAATTTGACAGTAAACGGAACGAACAGGGGGGAGCGTTCTGGGACGTCATGCAGAGCCGAGCGGCCAAGTAAGTACGGTAAAAGCTCTACTGGGCCACTTGCACCATCTTAACTTGTTCCGCGACCTGAAATGACCAACTTTTACGCTAGTCGAAATTAGTGGTCCAGCAAATTGTTTAATATCCTTGATGTAAAAATCAAAAAACTTGAACATTACCAATGCGCAAGTCCGATGTCACCAAGTTGTACATACATCTCTTTGTGTTGAGGCCATTACCAAGCTTGGTTACCAGGTATAGGATCCGATCACTGTGCTTGATGTCATTAAACAGCAAATTCAACCATTCAACTCTGCCTTCACTCAGCTGTATCGGCGTGCATTCGCACGATCTGTCATTCGTACGACCCGGCCAGCGAATCCGAGTCAAACTCGAGCACACGCAGGTGCATCGAATGCAGATGAGCGGACGGCCGTGTCACGACACCGCGAATGATGTCAGGTGATTGGCGTGAATGCTCCAGATCATATTATTATGCGCATATTTATTCTTCGTTAGGTTTTATTTTTTATTTCACTTATTTTCCACTCGTACTGGACATATACGGTGATCGATATACGATTAAACCACTGTCCGTTCCGTGTATTCGAGTGAAAAAAATGGTGGTCGCACTCGCCGCTCAAAGCTGATCCTCCTTCTTTCTGCTCCACCCAGTCATTTTGCGCACTTTTTGCACAGCCTGCGCTTGTCGTGTTCTCTGGTGTCCTCTTGACTTCTCATCAATCATATTTTTTCTGAAATTTTCACAAACAAAAAATGTGAGTGCCAACAATGTTGCAGATCGCAACTGATCGGCCAGCTCAGAGACACCGGTGTGATACAGCAAGCGCTCGCTGCCAAGACTAGGACTGCATTTCGGCATATGTTCACCAGATTAAAACGGGCGACCAACGCGCCGTGCAGGTGACTTTGTACTTCGCCATCCATTATGTTTATTGTCTTCCAAAGTTTGAGGGAAGAAATATAGGAAAGTATTGGCACGGTTCAGCCATATTCGTGAATTGCTTGGCGTAGTGCCGAAATCGAAGCAAAAAATAATGTACTGTAAAATGGTTACACAATGCCCGGCCAAAGAATGGGCGATCACGTTGAATTCATCATATCTTTGTATTTTTTTCTGCAGCTATTCTCCGGCCTACTGCGAATTCCAGTGTATGAACAAGCACAAGTACACGGCGAGGCACAATTGCAGTAAAATGTCAATATTCGAATATGCACCCGCGAAATTGCGTCAATGTTCGATAACTGAAGGAACCATCTCTTTAATCCCGGTATTGCAGGACGGTTAGTTAGTACTAAGGTTGCGTTCGAGAGTTTGTTCTGTAGCCATTTTTATTCAAACATTGTGAAACAACTGAAAGCTACGCAAAAGTACAATATTTTGACCGCTGATGCAAACGATTTCGGTAAGACTACTGAGTAGAAATTGATGTTTTTGACTGGCGGAAAAAATCCGATTAGGACCCTCTGGGATTCCAGGTCGAAAATTTTCCGCTTAAAGCCCCCGAGTGTTCTATGGGGATATTAAGTGGAAACTCCGGTATGTAATAAGGTATACATGTTCCAGAAGCCCTGAGCAATGCAACTTTGACATGTCGCCGCAAATGCTTACAACCGTGTGACTTGACGCAGTACAAGCTGATGTCGGTTGATGTTCATGCCACACAGCAGAACATGATTGCGGTTTGAAGACATTTAAATCTGGCTTTTTGAAAGAAAATAAAAAAAATCAACTTATTCTGAAACTTTTCTTGCAGTTGCACTTTCTGTTCCCGAGTTTTACGTCGACCGTGATTCGGGATGTTGAAACAATTTCGATTGACACGCTCGTCAGTTCGATAGGTGGACAAACAGGTGTGTGGATTTCGTGTGTCGTTTTATTGATCGATGCTACAAAAAGCGATACATACAACTGCAGGTTTATGGCTCGGCGCCAGTGTAGTGTCGATTTTCCAACTCCTCAGCTATTGCGTGTGCCCCTGTTTGCACTGGAAGGATCTGGGAGCCAGGCATGTCTGGATGGACGGTGCTGTTGTCAATCATTCTTTCTAACAATTCACCAGTTTTTTCTTCGAAAATTGCAGATATCGCAGCTTCCGCAAAACGTTCAAGCGGACGCCGAAAAAGCGAAGACGGACCGAGAGCGGAAAAGTTGGTGCGATGAAAGACAATGATGATGAAGCAGATAGCGTGTGATTCAACGTTGTGTCTCTGTCAAGTATTCCGATATTGTGACAAACATACTGTTCAAGTGCAAAATAAACTGTGTATTTGACTACCAATTGCGCTTTTTGAGCGTTGGGCACGTCACTTTCAGTGTGTATGATGCAGGTACAAAATGTGAAGCGCAAAAAATCGAGAATATTCCAGAAATTTCAAACAAAAAACTGGAATATTCGACGTAACACCAGAGCACATCATATACGTCACGGTATGACATCAGTGACGTCACGGACCGCAGTCTATATAAGCAGGCAGCCAAGCACTCTGGTTGTTCAAACAGAAAATTGTCTGCAACGTATTGAAATATTTTCAAACAGCCCGGCCAGCAAGCCAAACCACACTAACACAAAGTAAACCTCAAAGCAGACGCACTAGTGTTGCCTGTATTGAATTACCTGTGTGTGAGATAACAAGTTGCCAGCTTTTTTATTCTGAACTCGCAAATCAGGTGAACTTCTGTGGATTACAAAGTGGTAAGTTCACGTTACGTTACTACTTCGTCAAATATTAGTTCTGTAAAGACAGGTTACTCTAAGAATGCAACAACTGGTTAACAACAACAACTCCGGAAAAACTAATTTAATCTGGTGGATCAGCTGAATTGATAATTTTTACCTCAACAAGGTGGCTGGCCTTGGGTAGTCCATGGCAACCGGTGCTTCAGACGGTCATGAACACACACTGGGCGTGGGCACACATGTTTATCTTGGTGCCCCAGGTTCTCTCACTTGAGTCTCACAAAAAGCGTGTCTGCAAAATATCCTTCTTTATAAACATCATCACTGGTTGATAACTACGAAAACGATCCGCGAAAATGGGAAATGCGGCTAATTTTCAGCGTCGAAAGTCGAACAAGGAGATTATTGAAGAGAAACCAGTAACACAAGTCAAACCTCAACGAGAAGCGATGGCGGAAAGGAAGGTGCCACTGATATCCGTGAACTGCTGCGATCCGGTAAGCCATGGTCGTGGTAGCTTGCGATGAATTGAAGAAGGGGTTTTAATTTGACATTATTTCCGTTTAGGTGTGCTGCGTACATAAAGCTCAGCGCCAGAACATGAACGACAGCGATTTTCTCATCAAAACGTTCGTCAAACGCGACAACGAGCAGGAGAAAGTCGATTTGAGTCCGGAAAATCTCACCAGATTGATGAAAGTGAAGGAACCGACGCAAAAGTTCGAATTCCCGGTCACGGGTGACCTTGGTCTGTCGAAAGATCAACTGAAAAGCATCGCAGTCTACTGGGAGAACATTCCGTTCAAGGAAGCGTTCATCTCAATCTATTTGTCGAAAGTGTTTGCGATGAGAGAAGCACGCCGGCCGTTCATGGTCCCCGCTGACATACCCGAACACAGAAAGCTCGAGGATTTGGGCATCTTCAAGCGGCATATTTTTCTGCAGGTTTGTGTTTGGTTGTTGTTCGACACGTTTTCATATTTGCGGATTGCGTGACACGTGTGCTTGCTTTTGGTTGCCCGTTTTGACATCATGCGTATGCAGACGGGCGGTGTATCAGGTCGTCGTCAGTGCGAATAGTAGGCGTACATTCCAAAATTGTTTGCGAACAAAAAGTTGCTTTCTTCGACTGGGGCTCGAACCCAACTCCTCCGCCTAACCAACGGGGGGCATTGCTCTACCAACGAAAGCTTTCGAAGCGCTTCTCCTTGGTCACACACAGTCTTTGGTCAAACATAATTGTGTTTGAAGTTTGTGCGAATGCACCCAGCGTTCAGCGTCAATGGGTGGTTTTTCACGGTGAAGTCAGTTAGGGAGTCGCGAAAGTTCGGTCGAAGCTCAATGAAACGTAAACATTCCTTTATTACGGGAATGTTTAGTTCACCGACGTTATATAGCTTCCCGAGCTTTCCACCACCTTTACACCCAACACCCTTCACCGTTTCGAAATATCACCCATGTCCTAATTCACCAATGTCGTCAGAACAAGTGCACAGCCGGGTTGCGGAGGGCGCATACACGTACAAGATTCGGCACACGCCAATCTCGCAATGTGAATTGTGCAGAAAGATTCACATTCGAAACCTCATTCAGACGCATTCTCGTTCCAGACTCTCAGCTACGACGCGCTGGTGGACAATATCGACAGCGAAGAGAGCGTCAAACGTTTGGCACAAGAGCTCGGCTTGCGACATCTCAAATTTCGTCGGACGGTCGTGTTCGAGCCATGGCTGTGGACGCACGTTATCGACTGCTTCATGCAAACTTTGGATGAAAGACGGGATTGTCCAGATGAAGTGAAGGCGTGCTGGAAACGCATGCTCTCCTGGTTCTACACGCAGATCGTCGGACATTCAAGATGCGTGCGTCGGACGTACTGTGATGCCAATTAGGAACTATACTGTATTGGTTGCACAATGACTTTATAAGAATTGGTCAAATTTTTTTCCTGAATCGTAAAGAGGGAAGTGACGGGGCAATGACGTTACGTTGCATGATCGCACACAAAGCGTGTAGTAAAGAGAATGTTTCAGCCTGCGCAACGTGGTTGATCTGCTGGATTATTTTCAGGTGAAAATGTTTTGTGAGATCAAAATAGCAAGTGGTTAAGAGTGACTGAAATGAAAATCGGATTGATTTGATGAATTCTTATATGGTCATTGTGCGACCAATATATTACGAATTGTTCATTTGTATCAAATGTAGGCACATGTTTTTTCTGTTTTTTTTGCGCTTGTCTGTTGTCTGACGGGTTATTCTCTTTCCGTAAAATTTCTGCGATACGAGGAGTTGTGAAGCAGCTTTACATCAATTTAATTACCTCTACTGTGCTGTTAGCCAACATTTGATTTTGCACGTATGACCTCCAAGGTTTCTGCAGTGATCATCATATACAATATCAAAGTTATGACCGACTTGTGTTGATATTTACTGTTTTTTATGTGCAATAAACTTTCTAACTTACAATGTGGCCCTTTGTTGACTGATATTGGAGACAATAACAAATCACATATACCTACAGTATACAATAGCAACAGATGCTGATGACTGTTTGATATGCATGCATTTGCAGACATCACATTGGGATTTACCTCAACACTATTCCTTGCTATTCGAAAGAGGAAGCGTTTTACTTTTGTTAGATTTTTTTTTGGCAAAAACCAATTATTCAGCATCAAGCGTTTGGCATATCTCTTTACCCGACTGTCGAGCAGCAGAGCGATATTCGATCTAATAGCCAGTTTGAGGTCATCATCATCTGCACATTCAAATTTTATCTCACGCTGTCGCAAAGACCTTTAACAAGATCCGGAGAAACCCTAAAAAATGAACATGGGTATATTAATAAACAAAAATGTGAACAGAACGAAAAACGACAAAGAAAACGTATAGTCCGCCAGCTCTCCTTATTTTGGTTGACTTGTCCTTGTACGGATCCATATGTTCCGGTTCCACGATTTCGTAAATGAAACAAGAGAACCATGTTTTTACCGCTCTCCACCGCGTCGATTCCCTTTTGCTCCAAACATTTGTGTGTTGACTAGAGGAGATAGAAATCTTTAAGAAAACATCGGTGCCTGATTCGCAAAGGAAACAATTATCCGTTCATTTCACTTGCAATTATTTCTTTACGTTCTGGTTCTTTCGTGTCTCTCTATCGGATGTTGGGTATTGTGTGGGTTTGTAAGGCACCCCCACTTTTCGACCACGCACCAAACCCCCCCCCCACCTTGGCTTTGCACCTACCCAGAATACCCACCGCCCCCCTCAGTTGCACCCCCCCGCCCCGTCTAGTATCTAAGGCAAACCACCGTGCGTTCACTCTACCATCCGTCCCCTGTACTTCCCCTGTTACTTACCCGTCTCGCGCCCGTATTTCGTGCGATCCGATAGAGTGAGGGGAGAGTGCACACTCTGTTGCCTTTCCCCTCCCTACGCACCCCCCCCCTGTTCATTTTCGCTTTTCTTTTGGTCGGGGTCGTTTTCTTCTGTTTCGGTTTTTTTGCTTTTTCGTTGTCTTTGTCGCGCCCCCTTTTTTCCCTTTCCGTGTTAGAGGTATAGTGGAATATCCACTCTGCTGCTCGTACAGTACGGGTAAAGCAGATTTATGCCAAAGGCTTGATGCTGAATGATTGGTTTTTGTCAAAAAAATCTAACAAAAGTGAAACGCTTGCTTCTTTCGAATAGCAAGGAATAGCGTTGAGGTAAATCTCAATGTGATGGCTGCAAATGCATGCATATCAAACAGTCATCACATCAGCATCTGTTGCTATCAATATACTGTAGGTGCTTGTTATTGTCTCCAATGTCAGTCAACAAAGGGCCACATTGTAAGTTAGAAAGTTTATTGCACATAAAAAACAGTAAATATCAACACAAGTCGGTTCATAACTTTGATATTGTATATATGATGATCACTGCAGAAACCTTGGAGGTCATACGTGCAAAATCAAATGTTGGCTAACAGCACAGCAGAGGTAATTAAATTGATGTAAAGCTGCTTCACAACTCCTCGTATCGCAGAAATTTTACGGAAAGAGAATAACCCGTCAGACAATAGACAAGCGCGAAAAAAATCACAAAAAACATCTGCCTACATTTGATACAAATGAACAATTCGTAGTACATACTGTAGTTCCTAATTGGCATCACAGCATGTCCGACGCACGCATTTTGAATGTCCGATCGATCTGCGTGTAGAACCAGGAGAGCATGCGTTTCCAGCACGCCTTCACTTCATCTGGACAATCCCGTCTATCGTCCAAAGTTTGCATGAAGCAGTCGATGACATGCGTCCACAGCCACGGCTCGAACACGACCGTCCGACGAAATTTGAGATGTCGCAAGCCGAGCTCTTGTGCCAAACGTTTGACGCTCTCTTCGCTGTCGATATTGTCCACCAGCGCGTCGTAGCTGAGAGTCTGGAACGAGAATGCGTTTGAATGAGGTTTCGAATGTGAATCTTTCTGCACAATTCACATGGCGAGATTAGCGCGTGCAGAATCTCATGTCCTTCCGCAACGCGACTGTGCATTTATTCTGACGACATTGGTGAACTATATAGGACAATTAATGATGCTTGACGCTGGGTGCGTTCGCGCAAACGTCGTACAGTACATAGTTGTGTTTAACCAAAGACTGTGCATCCAAGGAGATGCCCTATACGATAGTCCCCGTTGGTAGACCAATATCCCGGTGGTTAGGCGGTGGACCTGGGTTTGAGCCCCAGTCGAAGGAAGCAACTTTTTGGTGCAAATAATTTTTGATGCGGACATGCGCTCCCCGCTACTGTCCGCACTGACGACGACCTGATGCACCGCCCGCATGTCCGCATGTCAAAACGAGCAACCCAAAAGCACGTGTCACACACAGGGTTGGACAAAAAACGACGGCGTTTTTTCTTTAAAAAAAAGACGTTTTTTTTAAAAAAAACGCCTGGGTCGTTTTTCGTTTTTTTAAATCCTGAATTTCCTTGATTTTCCCTGATTTTTCAGGGAAAGTACCCTGATTTTCAAGGAAAATCAATTTTTTGTCCCATTTTTTCACAAAATTTTCGACCAATGTTTACTTTGTCGAGATACATCGATATACGGAGTTTGACTTTCAATGATGACCCCGACCGAAGTTGGTCCCATGATGCGGGTCTGATATGGGATGTTAACAACTCGCTAGAAAAGGGTTTACACCTGTTTATTTTGCCTCAGAAGACATAGAATTACTTCATCTAACCTCGTTTTCTTCCCAACATGGGAGTTTTCCAACTTTTCTGGGGCAGATTTCGGTCATTTGTGCGTTTTAAAAAAACGTTTTAAAAAAAACGAATTTTTGAAAAAAATGTTTTTTGCCCAACCCTGGTCATGGTCACGCAACACAATTCGCAATATGAAAACGTCGAGCAACAACCAAACACAAACCTGCAGAAAAATGTGCCGCTTGAAGATGCCCAAATCCTCGAGCTTTCTGTGTTCGGGTATGTCAGCGGGCACCATGAACGGTCGGCGTGCTTCTCTCATCGCAAACACTTTCGACAAATAGATTGAGATGAACGCTTCCTTGAACGGAATGTTCTCCCAGTAGACTGCGATGCTTTTCAGTTGATCTTTCGACAGACCGAGGTCGCCCGTGACCGGGAATTCGAACTTTTGCGTCGGTTCCTTCACTTTCATCAATTTGGTGAGATTTTCTGGACTCAGATCGACTTTCTCCTGATCGTTGTCGCGTTTGACGAACGTTTTGATGAGAAAATCGCTGTCGTTCATGTTCTGGCGCTGAGCTTTATGTACGCAGCACACCTAAACGGAAATAGTGTTAGATGAAGACCCTTTCTTCAATTCGTTACAGGTTAACACGACCATGGCTTACCGGATCGCAGCAGTTCACGGATATCAGTGGCACCTTCCTTTCTGCCATCGCTTCTCGTTGAGGTTTGACTTTTGTTACTGGTTTCTCTTCAATAATCTCCTTGTTCGACTTTCGACGCTGAAAATTAGCCGCATTTCCCATTTTCGCGGATCGTTTTCGCAGTTATTCACCAGTGATGATGTTTAATGAAGGATATTTTGCAGACACGCTTTTTGTGAGACTCAAGTGACATAACCTGGGGCACCAAGATAAGCATGTATGCCCACGCCCAGTGTGTGTTCATGACCGTCTAAAGCACCGGTTGCCATGGACTACCCAAGGCCAGCCACCTTGTTGAGGTGAAAATTACCTATTCAGCTGAGCCATCAGATTAGATTAGTTTTTCCGGACGCTAACCAGTTTTTGCATTCTTAGAGTAGCCTGTCTTTACAGAACTAATCTTTGACGAAGTAGTGACGTAACATGAACTTACCACTTTGTAATCCACAGAAGTTCACCTGATTTGTGAGTTCAGAATAAAAAAGCTGGCCACGGGTTATCTCACAGACAAGGTAACTCAATACAGGCAACACTGGTGCGTCTGCTTTGAGGTTTACTTTGTGTTAGGGTGGTTCGGCTTGCTGGCCGGCTGTTTGAAAATATTTCAATACGTTGCAGACAATTTTCTGTTTGAACAACCAGAGTGCTTGGCTGCCTGCTTATATAGACTGCGGCCCGTGACGTCACTGATGTCATACCATGACGTATATGATGTGCTCTAGTGTGACGTCGAATATTCCAGTTTTTTTTTAAATTTCTGGACTATTCTCGATTTTTTTTGCGCTTCACATCTTGTACCTGCACCATACACACTAAAAGCGACGTGCGCAACGCTCAAAAAGCACAAGTGGCAGCCAAATACAAGTTTATTTTGCATTTGAACAGTATGGTTGTCACAATATCGGAATACTTGACAGAGACACAACGTTGAATCACACACTATCTGCTTCATCATCATTGTCTTTCATCGCACCAACTTTTCCGCTCTCGGTCCGTCCTCGCTTTTTCGGCGTCCGCTTGAACGTTTTGCGGAAGCTGCGATATCTGCAATTTTCGAAGAAAAAACTGGTGAATTGTTAGGAAGAATGATTGACAACAGCACCGTCCATCATCAGACATGCCTGGCTCCCAGATCCTTCCAGTGCAAACAGGGGCACACGCAATAGCTGAGCAGTTGGAAAATCGACACCACACTGGCGCCGAGCCATAAACCTGCAGTTGTATGTATCGCTTTTTGTAGCATCGAGCAATAAAACGACACACACGAGAGATCCACACGCCTGTTTGTCCACCTATCGAACTGACGAGCGTGTCAATCGAAATTGTTTCAACATCACGAATCACGGTCGACGTGAAACTCGGGAACAGAAAGTGCAACTGCAGTAAAAGTTTCAGAATAAGTTGATTATTTTTTATTTTCTTTCAAAAAGCCAAATTTAAATGTCTTCAAACCGCAATCATGTTCTGCTGTGTGGCATGAACATCAACCGACATCAGCTTGTACTGCGTCAAGTCACACGGTTGTAAGCATTTGCGGCGACATGTCAAAGTTGCATTGCTCAGGGCTTCTGGAACATGTATACCTTATTACATACCGGAGTTTCCACTTAATATCCCCATAGAACACTCGGGGGCTTTAAGCGGAAAATTTTCGACCTGGAATCCCAGAGGGTCCTAATCGGATTTTTTCCGCCAGTCAAAAACATCAATTTCTACTCAGTAGTCTTACCGAAATCGTTTGCATCAGCGGTCAAAATATTGTACTTTTGCGTAGCTTTCAGTTGTTTCACAATGTTTGAATAAAAATGGCTACAGAACAAACTCTCGAACGCAACCTTAGTACTAACTAACCGTCCTGCAATACCGGGATTAAACGGATGGTTCCTTCAGTTATCGAACATTGACGCAATTTCGCGGGTGCATATTCGAATATTGACATTTTACTGCAATTGTGCCTCGCCATGTACTTGTGCTTGTTCATACACTGGAATTCGCAGTAGGCCGGAGAATAGCTGCAGAAAAAAATAAAAAGATATGATGAATTCAACGTGATCGCCCATTCTTTGGCTGGGCATGGTGTAACCATTTTACAGTACATTATTTTTTGCTTCGATTTCGGCACTACGCCAAGCAATTCACGAATATGGCTGAACCGTGCCAATACTTTCCTATATTTCTTCCCTCAAACTTTGGAAGACAATTTACACAATGGATGGCGAAGTACAAGTCACCTGCACGGCGCGTTGGTCGCTCGTCTTAATCTGGTGAACATGTGCCGAAATGCAGTTCTAGTCTTGACAGCGAGCGCTTGTGTATCACACCGGTGTCTCTGAGCTGGCCGATCAGTTGCGATCTGCAACATTGTTGGCATTCACATTTTTTGTTTGTGAAAATTTCAGAAAAAAATGATTGATGAGAAGTCATGAGGACACCAGAGTACACGACAAGCGCAGGCTGTGCAAAAAGTGCGCAAAATGACTGGGTGGAGCAGAATGAAGGAGGATCAGCTTTGAGCGGCGAGTGCGACCACCATTTTTTCACTCGAATACACGGAACGGACATAGTGGCTTAATCGTATATCGATCACCGTATGTGTCCAGTACGAGTGGAAAATAAGTGAAATAAAAAATAAAACCTAACGAAAATAAAATATGCGCATAATAATATGATCTGGAGCATTCACGCAATCACCTGACATCATTCGCGGTGTCGTGACACGGCCGTCCGCTCATCTGCATTCGATGCACCTGCGTGTGCTCGAGTTTGACTCGGATTCGCTGGCCGGGTCGTGCGAATGATAGATCGTGCGAATGCACGCCGATACAGCTGAGTGAAGGCAGAGTTGAATGGTTGAATTTGCTGTTTAATGACATCAAGCACGGTGATCGGATCCTAACCAAGCTTGGTAATGGCCTCAACACAAAGAGATGTATGTACAACTTGGTGACATCGGACTTGCGCATTGGTAATGTTCAAGTTTTTTGATTTTTACATCAAAGATATTAAACAATTTGCTGGACCACTAATTTCGACTAGCGTAAAAGTTGGTCATTTCAGGTCGCGGAACAAGTTAAGATGGTGCAAGTGGCCCAGTAGAGCTTTTACCGTACTTACTTGGCCGCTCGGCTCTGCATGACGTCCCAGAACGCTCCCCCCTGTTCGTTCCGTTTACTGTCAAATTCACTAAAATACGTATCGTCCGTTTGATTCGGCGGTTGATGTTTAATTTTCGGCAACAGATCGACTATGACCGGCAGATCAGTGATTTGGAACTGGGCGGCACAAAGATCGATCACCGAACACACGCCATGGAGGGTGACCACGCGACGCAATCGGTGGTTGCAGCACGTGCAATGTACTGAAATGAGCGAGAGAGGTGATTATGATCTAATGAGCAGACCTAGAGCCAGAAAAGCGTTCAAAAACATTCACTATAAAGATTGATTTTTAGTGTAAACACGGTCATAACGGGGGCACACTGTTGATTACCTTGATCATTTCAACGCACTCATGCTCATCATTTCCGGTTCTAATTGCTGAGCAATTCACTGAATCTCTGAACAAACAATCAGACCTGTTGAACGACGTGCAATTCGCTTCATCAGCTGTTCAACGGTGTTCAATCGATGGCTGAGCGTCGCGTTCACTAATCGATCGTAGCTGTTCAAATGCGCGTCGATAAAAGTGTCGCCTGCTGTGCGCCAGCCGTTAGAAATCAGCTGAATGCGATAATAAATTCGAGTGAAATTCAAGCCTTGAATCAAGACAATGAAAGATCATCGCACGTGCCTCTGCTTCACGCAACCCGTAAATGTAGTGAATATCCTGCATCGCTAGGCCATATTGATCGCTCGCTTTGCGCTCGTCTACCCAATTCAATGGACAGTACATTATCGATGGGTACTGAAATCAAAAGGACACCAATCAATCAGCAGAAATCAACTGATCAAAGCATTCAATTTTAATACATTACCATGGAGAAACGAGGCCATCTACAGGACTAGTATGCCTTTTTTGATGGGTGCACATATATACTCTGACTTTTGTGGGAAAAGTTTCAACTACGTTGCCTGGTCCGTGAAGCGCATTATGCGTGTATTAGCTACAACGGTCACGTGACTGCCATTCACTCAACACACAAGTATCTACGCTACGAAACTCAGCTGGCTGCGAGAGCTGCGCGTACGGTTTACGTGTCAGGCAACGCGTTTCAAAAGTTTCTCCCAAAAGCATATTGTTAGAGCATAACTGGGACTACAGTCATTTCACGAGTACGCTCACTCGTGTGAAGTGCGAGTGGTTTACGGTAGCTTGGGGATCAATGTAAAGCGTGGTCACCATATTCACAATAAGAGTGTACACTGAAACCACCTGCATTTCCTCTTGTCCAACAATGGTGATTTGAGTCGCGATTCTATCTTTCAAGTATTTGTCGATGATTCGAAAGATCTCGAACCCGGCCGCTCCCACGCAGAACAGACACAACAGCACCCAGAAGTAGCGAGACTGAAACACCGGGATGACCGGGAAACATGACACTGAGGTGAGGCCACAATAGACCACGTGACCATACCCGTGAACGATAGAAAACGGGCAGAGCCCGTCTGATTTTACGAGCGTCCTTAATTCCGGTCGACCAATTCTAACGCTGGTCACATCTTGCAATTGGTGCCATCAGCAACAACGCAAAAAACACTCGTGACCATTAGCCAAGCTTTGAACCCATCCCGATCACCAAGTTTGTTAGGAAGCGGCCTAGTTGCGATTCTCTTTCGTAAACGATGCGGTTCCCGATCGCTGCTAACAGAGATCAAGATCAAACGGTACCGTATGTATACCTTCTTCGTTTTCGAGTGAATGATCTCACGCATTCCGTGCACCTGACTGCTTGACGCCACCACCATGGCATACGGATAGAGCAGTTGCTGTGTGTTGAGTCGTTGTAGAGTGGCACGCACACGACCATGACTGTCCGTCGCTGTGTGAAGTGGCAAAGACTGGGTAGCAAATTTGAGGACCGGTAAAGCTCTTGCCTAACAGTGACCTTAGGCTTTGTTTCAGCTTGTTTTACATAGGTCTACGAGCCTAGCCTGAGACCCACCGAACTAAATTTGGATGCAATAAACACCACCAGCAAAACAGAGTTGACTGATCTTGTTTTTTGCGACAATGCACACTGGTCACAAGCTTGACCAGTGTAAAACCGGTCGCCTCGCACCTGATCAACAAGACTTTTCACTGACTCAAGTTATACCATACCTATGCTACAGCGAGACGGCTAGTGCTCGCAACGTCTCATTAATTTTCAACAGAAAATTCAGATAGAGGCAAAACCAAGTCCAATTCAGAGCTCAGCCAGGTTATTTGTTCAATACCAGTCCACCACATTAAAATACCAAACAGAAACTGACAGATGGACGTTGATCGTTTCCTCTGCGGCTTACGAACGGTCAGTTTTGGGACTTTCTTGAACTTATTTTCTGTTGTTTTCAACATTGTACATAGGTACAGCTCCATAAGGGGCACATAGTTCACAATGCTGAAGAAAGCATAGCAGAGCCTTCATATGAATATAGACACACACCACATTCAGAAAAAACAACGACGTTCTGAAAATGCTAAATGCGGAGCACAGTTAAAAAAAGTCGCGCCAACCTTTCGCCTTAATTGTCGACGGAAACGTTATTCGATTAGCAGTGCCGCCGGCATCAATAGACTTCGAGCGCATCTGACGTGCGTATCCAGCCCGGTGTTGGGCAGCGGCGTCCATTTGGCCAAAGCGCTACATTACATTCTACGATACTATTCCAGAGTTATAGCTAATTCGGTTTTCAAACTTCAACCCTTTCGCGAACCATATTTGAAAATCGCTATTCGAGTTGTCAGTGTCAGTCAAAATATTGTCGCAACAGCAGCCACGCCAGGAACAGTGTCAGAAACGGCGGCAGCAGACAGAAGACCGGTGTCATGTTGAGTAGAAACGCTAGCATATGGATTTAAAAATGTCTATTTTGCTCGATATTTCAAACATATACATCCCAATCCTTATCGAAGTCATCATCAGCATCGAATTGCGCTCTCGTCCAAATCACAATTCCGAATATGGACGCGGCACAGATGGCCAGTGGGCTGACGATCAACACAAAAACAATGATGCTACTGATCATGACTTTCGGGAATGTCGAGGGGCTGGAAATAATGGCACAACACTTACAATAACTGAATATTGGTGTGCCCTGCTACTTAATGAGACAATGTTGGGGCTCTGCATCGTAGGTTGTGTTTTCTGTGTTTTTTTGCTCCTTATCATCATCTACATCTCTCGATCCGTAACTATCCACTGGCCCACTAAACACTTGTAATTGTTTATGGTTTCGTCGTTACTGTCCAGCTTATGCGTGTTGTTGACGTTACCATGTTGCTTCTGATGCAATAAAAAACTTGAACTTGAACTTGAACTTGTAGGTCGCTCAGAAATATCCCTCCTACAAATCCGATCTCATTGATGTGATTAAATTAGATTTCCTTTGACCACAAATCGAGACCAGTGGAGAATGTGTGACGCTCGAATTAAAACAATGATTTTAAAAACGATTATTCTTGCGGTAACCCATGTATCACCACGTGCCACTGAGTGGTGGCAGCTGTTTTTTGACTCGTAAGCAAAGCATACCCAGCAAGACAGTACCTTACCTAGTACGTACAATATGTACAGTATATATGTACAGCATCAAATGCCTCTCAAAAGGCTGTGTGCGGTTGATGTAATGTGTGGAGCCGCTCAATTATCCAAAGTGAGCAGAGTCATGGAAAACTCATTTGACTAACCTGTGTGCACTCACGGGCCAGAGCGCTCACACCATAAAGTGTATTAGCTTTCAGGAGCTCGCGGTGACCGGGCATATGGGATAATAGTGTTGGTGCGGTAGGTGTCAACAGTTTTAGCCGTTAATTCAATTATTTCTGACGCGCTGCTTTTCGTCGCAAACGACCTGACATAGAAAATAGCCGTTTGTTGACGCTCACCCACACAAAATGCGAATAGTTTGTAGATCAAAATAGGATTAGAATCGTGCAGAATGATGAGACGAAATAATGGAGCTAAATGATACCTGCATGGTTTATGTCGTCGTTACACTGGGTTCATCCGAAATGCTCCGATGGCCAGTGCTCGAACGGGATCCCGATCCGGAAATTCCGATGCGGAGAATGTCAATCTCGATAAACTCCCGAAATCCCAACCTTGATTATTTCTCCGGATCCCGATCCCGACCCGGCATTCTTCTCGGGTTTCTTATCCGGATTATGGAGCTGCTGAAAGGGAGTTGTATCACCTTTGCATGACACAAAAATAAGTATGAGGACACTAATGTGAAAGAAAGATGGTCGTGTTTGGTGCATTTTGGCATCATTTTTGCTGCGGGTGCTTTGTAGTCCGATTAGGGGTCATGAAAAAGAAACATCTTCGGTAATGTGACAAGTCTCGTGCCAAAAACTGTAATCCCGATCCCGATTATCAATCCCGATCCCGATCCGGAAAAATTCAATCCCGTGACGAAATCCCAATCTGATCCCGACAAGCAATCATTATTTGAGCACTGCCGATGACACAAACGCTTGAAGCGAAAATAGAAAAGTGGGGTATCAGGCTTGGTCGAACAATGTTTTGTCAACTGATGCCACCAATTTCGATCGGCGTACAAGTATGAACAACTTTTCCAGACTTCTGGCATTGCAAGTTTCTCCATGTCCCTTCACTGAAAATGGTCAAGTCACCCAGACAAGCACTCCCTCACCACCCATTCCCGTTTGATCTGGCATGGCATACGGCATGTGCTGGAGTGTTACGCACATCCGGAGCATGTATATATCGAATTGTGCTTTGAAACGTGTTTGTTATAATCAGCGATAATAACATTCAATACGTCAGCGATGATTTCCAGAAGGTCGAAATTATACCCAAAAAACCCGAGGGCTCTTTCCGGAAACTTTTCCAATTTTCTATTTGGTTGAAATGTTTGAAACAATGACTGATTATCGATGTTATTTCGTGTACGGCCCCGGGCTTTACACTTTGCATATTATGTTGAAAATTAACTCCGTCGCGTATATTCATAATGACGTTGGAGTTTCGTAACCGGTCTTTTCTGCGCAGGTCAACACGACGTTAAAAAGTTGCTGAGTCTCGCTTGGTCATTGAAATACTGCGCACTCGTGTATGTTTGTATGTATGTGCACGATCCGATCCCTTGTTTGCAAAACATGATTACCCAATATCACTTGGGCGATGGTAGGCATTCTTCACGAGGTGATCGTGTTATAGTTGTTCGCTCCATGTTTTCCCCAGGGTTATCAGCCCTGTTTGGCCAAGTGAGGATTACTCCGGATCGGGATCCCGTTCAAGCACTGGCCATCGGAGCATTTCGGATGAACCCAGTGTAACGACGACATAAACCATGCAGGTATCATTTAGCTCCATTATTTCGTCTCATCATTCTGCACGCATTCTCAATCCTATTTTTAATTTACAAACTATTCGCATTTTGTGTGGGTGAGCGTCAAACAAACGGCTATTTTCTATGTCAGGTCGTTTGCGACGAAAAGCAGCGCGTCAGAAATAATTGAATTAACGGCTAAAACTGTTGACACCGACCGCACCAACACTATTATCCCATATGCCCGGTCACCGCGAGCTCCTGAAAGCTAATACACTTTATGGTGTGAGCGCTCTGGCCCGTGAGTGCACACAGGTTAGTCAAATGAGTTTTCCATGACTCTGCTCACTTTGGATAATTGAGCGGCTCCACACATTACATCAACCGCACACAGCCTTTTGAGAGGCATTTGATGCTGTACATATATACTGTACATATTGTACGTACTAGGTAAGGTACTGTCTTGCTGGGTATGCTTTGCTTACGAGTCAAAAAACAGCTGCCACCACTCAGTGGCACGTGGTGATACATGGGTTACCGCAAGAATAATCGTTTTTAAAATCATTGTTTTAATTCGAGCGACCTCACACATTCTCCACTGGTCTCGATTTGTGGTCAAAGGAAATCTAATTTAATCACATCAATGAGATCGGATTCGTAGGAGGGATATTTCTGAGCGACCTACAAGTTCAAGTTCAAGTTCAAGTTTTTTATTGCATCAGAAGCAACATGGTAACGTCAACAACACGCATAAGCTGGACAGTAACGACGAAACCATAAACAATTACAAGTGTTTAGTGGGCCAGTGGATAGTTACGGATCGAGAGATGTAGATGATGATAAGGAGCAAAAAAACACAGAAAACACAAC
>JASAMV010002160.1:0-18749 GCA_030248065.1 Rhynchonema sp. JSB1_4
CAATTAATTAAAAAAATATAAACTACAGCAAAAATGAATCGATTCCAGAACTGATTTCAGAATCGCTCTACCAGCCTTTACAAGCGAGTTCCGAAAATCCGAACTTCGCACGCCTCATTTGACGTCCGATGAACTTCGCACGCCTGATTCTAAACGTTCTTGGTACGCCGCATGCATATATCAGCATGGTACAAGCCACTGCAGATGTCAGTGGTACATAATACACGAATGAACTTGGCACGCCTCATTTGAAGTGGGGGTGACTTTCGCACGCCTCATTTGATGTGGGGGTGACTTTCGCACGGCTCATTTTAAGTGGATGTGTCTTTCGCACGCCTCATTTGGCGTCGGATGTCCTTCGTACGCCTCACTGTACGTCGGGTGTCTTTCGCACGCCTCATCTGACGTCTGATGTCTTTCGCACGCCTCATTTGGCGTCGGATGTCTTTCGTACGCCTCATCTGACGTCGGGTGTCCTTCGCGCGCCTCATCTGACGTCTGATGTCTTTCGCACGCCTCATTTGACGTCGGATGTCTTTCGCACGCCTCACTGTACGTCGCACGCCTCATTTTTTGACGATTGTATTTAGCACGCCTCATCTTGGCCGACTTTGGCACGCCTCAGTGTATTTGTGCACGCCTCACTGTACGTCTGCACGCCTCATTTGACGCCGTTTGTCTTTCGCACGCCTCACCCCTGTACGTCGCACGCCTCATTTTCACGCAATTTGTCTTTCGCACGCCTCATTTGAAGGGCTGCACTTCGCACGCCCCGAGCCAGTCGCTAATTCAACATGTATGGCGCTCCACCGAAATGGTGGTTGCACATCGCGCTCCACAACCGCACCGCTATCTGGCCATGTATAGTATACATACAATAGCTGCAGGTCCTGTACACGGTTTGACACACAAATTTTTTTGTCACGATAGTTTAGACAATAGGCCTATAGAAAATTGTGATTCAGAATCTACAGATACAATTTTACAAATGTGCGCAAATGACATCAACGACCAATAATATATGCAACGGTTAAGAATACCGCGACACCAAAACAACGTCGGCTTCCAACCCTCTCCCATGTACTGATGTACATGTGCAGCGCATTTCAAAGTCAAGAAATATGTTCCAGAGAAATTCGGTTAACCACTGCACATATGCGTCAGTTTTGATATTCTGAAACAAAAAATGATCCACAGATACAGTAAGCCACCAAGGGGTTTTGTTCGTAACACCTAACTTGACACCGAGTGGGCGCTAAAATTGAGATTATGTTGCAGAATGAATGAAGTTTGTGTATATGTATGTTGCTTTACATCTGGAACTGGAAACGTGGTATTTTGCTTCTTCTGGGCATTATGGTACATTACGCAGTGTCGCATTACAGCGGTCGGATGCTACAGAAACTTGGATAATGCCAATTGCCATAGAGCTACGTAATGTACGTAGATAAATAATGCTTCATTTATTTGTGGTCATCTGCTGCGTCGATCATCAGCTGTCCGAGATGGTCCAGCGTTTGATCTTCCATGGGATTCACGTCGTACTTCTTCTCTCTGAATAGATTAGATCATTTGAAAATACATGCTTCAGGTCACAGCAGTTATACGTTTCCTCAACGAATTTATTGCAATATTCGAACTAAATTCATATGGTGACCAACTTCGGGTAGCCAATATTCGGTAGTTCAATCGACCGCTTATCATGGCCCTCGCCCACGATTCGATGTGTCAGCGTGAATGGCATATCTGTAGCGATTTAGATTTTGAGACTGTAGGAGTGTAACATCACATACCGGGCACTTAAAGCCAGGGTGCAATAACCGTTTTTCAGAAATCAGCACCTTGTTTTTATGATGAAAATATAAAGTAGACATTCCAATGATCATTTCTTCAAGAGAAACCATCATTCAAAAACGACGTTTTTTATCTGAAATGGTCGCCGAAAGGGTCCTCTTTGTTCGCAAAATCGACACTGGTGTAGTTACATTTTTCCTGATAATCAGGCAGCTGTGGTTTGGAATGGTTTTCAATAGATAGATAGATACGGTAGCGCGCTTGAATGTTTTGGACCAGAAAGGTCATTTGCCGTATAAACTTCAAAAGGCCCCAATTGCGATTCTGAGACCAGTTCTGGAACGAACTTGTTTGTACACTATTCGTACTGTCCAACTGGACGTATACCTAATTGATATCGGTGTCCACAAGGGGTACCAATCGGTGTGTGGACGCCGACGACCAGGCGCCCAAGGTGACCATCAGCCCCATTATATACGAATAGCGAAACATTTTTTTGTCGCCCCACCACTGCGCGCTCTTATTCATTCCGACCACCGAAAATGTTTCGCTGTTTGTATATATACGGGCTGATGCTCACCTTGTGCGCCTGGTCGTCGGCGTCCACACACCGATTGGTACCCCTTGTGGACACCGATATCAATTAGGTATACGTCCAGTTGGACAGTACGAATAGTGTACAAACAAGTTCGTTCCAGAACTGGTCTCAGAATCGCAATTGGGGGCTCTTGAAGTTTACGCGGGAAATGACCTTTCTGGCGCGAAATATTCAAGTGCGCTACCGTATCTATCTATTGAAAACCATTCCAAACCACAGCTGCCTGATTATCAGGAAAAACGTAACTACACCAGTGTCGATTTCGGGAACAAAGAGGAACCTTTCGGCGAACATTTCACATATAAAACGGCATTTTTGAATGGGAGTTTCTCTTGAAGAAATGATCGTTAGGATGTCTATTTTAAGTTTCCACCATAAAAAGAAGGTGCTGATTTCTAAAAAACGGTTATTGCACCCCCGCTTTAAGGCCACTTTATAATTTGTCTCATTGCGATACACGCAATACTTTGTTCAAGCGAACAGTCAATCAACGCGCGAGAAAATGTTGTGTGTATTGTAACTAGACAAAGTATAAAGTGGTCTTTACACTTTCATACATATACACTTACTAGCCACCAAATCACCGCCGGGGATGCTGAGCGTCACGCGCACCTTGTACTGCACCATGAGTCCTTGCGAGTACTTGTCCATGTTCTGATAGGCACTGTAACGGCGAGAAATTTTCATGTCGAACTGTTTTGTCAGTCTGTCGATTTCTGTAACACTACAGCATAGGAAAACAAAAAGAGACTGACATCGACAGACTGACATGAGCACGATCCTATCTTCAGCATTGTATGGCATTGCTAAAGAATATTTCACACCCCACTTCGGATCACGAGGAGGTCATGGCAATGCACCGCACAGGTCCATTGTAATTGACACGTAGCAACGTGCCCAACACTTACATGGTGGTGCTGGCCAAGTTGGTGTTCTCTGCTTTGAGTCGACCGTCGACAATCTTGCCCATATCGTTACCGCCGAGTACCGGACAAAGACTGTACACTTTGTTCAACACCGCGCCCGGGCCCACCGGGAAACCGTCGCTAAAAGGAAACCGCAACAACGCTGTTCTTAGGTACATATTATCTACATACATGGAGCGTGAGATCAATGTTGGCTTATTGTAGTGTCGTTGACAACAGCGTACACGTCGGCGTCAGCTACAATACACCACGTAGGTTAATGGGTTGTTGCTTTGTGCTAGCTCAAGGATGTGAGAAAAACCGGAGTCCACGGGGTCAAGGACAAAGCAGCGGGCGCCAAAGCAGCGGATGTGAAAAACTGCAGCCACCTAGGGGCTCGTGTGGTCATACCGGGAACCGCACCGTTTCGGAAGGAAGAAAGAAAAGGGGCCCTAAATCTCAGGAATTCACTCTAATACACTTCAAAAGGCCAAAAATCGAGCGCTTTGCGCGTCGGATACACCAATTTTTAGTGAAATTTGGCTTTCGCGCGAGTAAAAAAGTGCCAAAGTTTTGTGCGCTACGCGCGCCTTGCAACATTTTGTGTGGTATAGTAAATTTCTAATTTCGTTGCCTCATGCATTTTACAGACGCAGGGAAACTCCCGTTCGAAGTCGAAGCAGGCAACAAGCTGAACACACAGTCAACAAGCCACGCAGCTGACACACACTGCTTGTGTGACTGAAACATTTGAAACGCACACGAGCCAGCTGCGTGGCTTGTCGTCTGTGTGTGTTGAGTATGTTGCCTGCCTCGACTTCGAACGGGAGTTTCCCTGCGTCTGTAAGAATGCATGAGGCAATGAAATTAGAAATTTACTATATTTGCTGCAAAAAGCGCGAAATTCAAAACAAGCACCGGTTAACAATGACTTTTTTAATGGTACAAGATCTACTAGGTAAAAATGACTTTTTGGATTTGGCCCCGCCCTTGGCCAAAAGCTGGTTCCGCCATACTGCCGGGAACTAGGAACTGGATTTTTCCATGTCCAATATTCCAATTCCCATTTCCTGATGTACATATGACTACGTCCACACCGGGAAATGAGCACTTTTTAAAACATATTTTGTTTTGCACTGCCCAAACAGGATATGGTAATAATTGTAACGACAAAACATTTTCTGCCACACGAGCCACAGTCGCTGACGGGTCAGATATTACACAGAAAGTGCTCTGAAAAGTTCCCAGTTCCCAGCTTCCGGTGTGCGTGGTAGTCATATCGGGAAGAACAGGAACTGTATTCTTGGACATACATGTACATACAGAGGACAAATTTAGTTCCGGTATTGACTACACGAGCTCTACAGGCCGGGTCATAGAGAAAAATTCCATACCCGATTCCCGATATGACTAAAAATGCGTCCTAAGCAGCCAAAATGTTGGACCGCGCAAAACACGCCCGCACCTGGTTTCGAGCTTGGCGACGTTGTGTGTGTATGTGTTGTGGACGAACACACACGCGTCAACCTGTTGATGCACAACGGCGCTCACTTTCTTGATGGCCTTTTCGCTGTTGTTCTGAATGTTCACGTACACCATCACTGACTCGCCGTGGTAGTACGTCTGAAGAGCAGAGCTGTGCAAATGATATTTGTGTTCATCAATATTTGATTTGATTTTGACTGAACTCAAAATACATATAGTAACACTACGCCAACACACGAGCCCGATTTCGGAGATGGCACCTTGGTGAAACATTCAGCGCTGTCCAGCTGAGTTTCGTCGCTATTCGCAAATCACTGCGTCAGACTTGTGTGTTGAGCTGCTGGCAAGTCACCTGACCGCTGCATCTGATACACGCATACTGCGCTTGACTGATCAGGCAACGCGTTTGAAAAGTTTCTCCCAAGCTTATTGTCAGAGTATATATTGTGTCATATATTATTTTTGGATTAAACATTAAACGAAAGTTTACACATATTATTGCATTAAAAACATCTTAGGCCCTAATTGTTTTTGGGCAAAAACAACAAATCCCGACATTGATTTTAGCTCCCGGTCTGTTGAAGCAGGCACTCCTGTCGGCATAGTGAGATTAGATTTGAGCCCGTAAACAACGATCAGCCTACATATGCATTATGCAACTGAAATGTAACGGTCGATCTGGCCTGAGATTTCTGACGGGTTCAATAGGCTAACAGCACTGTCGTCAAATGCTGTCGCCAACTCAAGCAGCCCCAAATTAGCGCGCAGATACATTTTGTTGACGTCAAGATTCGACGATCTGATTCGACAACGGTACTACAAGCCGTTCAATAGGTCGGTCTATATCGTTTCACATGGCAAGCGTCAATATCATTTCCGTCTGTGACGCAATAGTAAAATGACATCATGAAAGGTGTTCTCACATATTTATCCAACGAGCACTCCAAATGCACCGTGCCGCCGTCTGTTTTCTTGCTCACAGTTTGGCTCGACGGCTTTTCGTCGCTCGACGGCGGGATCACGCTCAGTTTACGGATCAGCATGCGAACTGTGCTACTGAAAAATGGGTCATTTATCGAGAGCGTAAATGATTAGATATGTATATCGTACTCATTCATACCAATCAAAAATTGACTGGAAAAGTGCACTTTTGGGGCAACCTTCTGGCCGGCGAATTAGATAGCGAGCCACAGCGTGCAATGCGAAATCGGTCACAAAACTACGGCACTTTCGGTCACTTTTTCAGGCCGGTGTGCTTTAGCATATGTGTACGATTGTGTTGCGCGCTGCATGTGGCTACGCATATGGTACACACCGACCAGAAAAGCAACCGAAAATGCACCCGGTCACTTTTTGACATGTAAGGACTTCAAGTTTGGTATCCTGCTGTAGTGCAACCGCTGCTTCCTCAACCGCAATGTGACTGTCTTCAGACAATAAGGCCAGGCAATCGGTTGCCACTTCAAAATTACACCAACAGCAAGGGTACAACTCACTGGTCAGTTTCGTATTTGCTCGTTTTCTCCTGATTCCATTGCTCGTTGGACGCGTACGCGAGCACAATGTAGTCGATGCCGCACGGCTGCAACCAACAACACATAATCCGTGTTCGTCATGCTACAAGTCTAGGCATTGGCTGGTAGTCACGAAACGGTAGAGTTGAAAGCTGAGTTAAACGTTGCGTGGAATTGATGCCTTAGCGGCGAACTGTATAGTCCAACCACGAACTCATGAGACGACTTATTTGGAAGTTGACTTTTACGGATCCAATAATGTTCCGGTTCCACGTATTTCGGAAATGAAAGAAAGAGAAACGCATGTATTTTTTAAAAACACGCTCTCCACATCGGTGCGTAATTTCCCTTTTGACTCCCAAAACATTTGTGTGTTGAACGACGTTGCTGTTCGCGTAAGCACGCAACAAATGGTGGTCAGCCAGCTGGAAGTTGTCATCATGTCTCTCGGCCCAATCTCTTTCTTTTGTTTGCGAAAACCCATGTAGCCGGCGCATTTTTGAATCTGGCCAAGCAAGCTTTAAAAAAGCACGTGTGTGTGTGTGTGTGTGTGTGTGTGTGTGTGTGTGTGTGTGTGTGTGTGTGTGTGTGTGTGTGTGTGTGTGTGTGTGTGTGTGTGTGTGTGTGTGTGTGTGTGTGTGTGTGTGTGTGTGTGTGTGTGTGTGTGTGTGTGTGTGTGTGTGTGTGTGTGTGTGTGTGTGTGTGTGTGTGTGTGTGTGTGTGTGTGTGTGTGTGTGTGTGTGTGTGTGTGTGTGTGTGTGTGTGTGTGTGTGTGTGTGTGTGGTGATTGAGCCGTTCTGTCCGCTCAACCGTTTCATGAATACCGACCGCACAGTGTCCGAAACCACGCCAAAACTTGCTGACAATCAGAAGAGGTCAGGCACTTTATCTGTTATTAGCATCCATTGATATCAGTGCAGTGCTATTTATTGTTTTATTTATTGGTTTTCTGTTATTCCGTCCACAAAAATATGCAACAAAAACCAGTAAACGCCGAGATTTAAGACCAATCATCACGCAGAAGTTACCGAGGAAAAAGATAGAGCGAGCAGCCGAACTGTGTCTTTTGCGGCACACAGTACCACAGATATATGTGCAACAATGGTGCTTTTTGATGGCGCCATTAAGTGTCAAACAAGTCTGAGTAGTTTCAATCGAAGAAATCTGTCTTGTTCTATTTTATAAGCCCTAACCATACTTTTTTACCCGAGAGAACAGAGAACAAATTCTCGAGAGCTGATTGGCTACTGAATGCACCGATGACAGCCAATCGTCGTGTAAGACTGCTGTTCTCTCAGAGATCAAAGTATAGTTAGGGCTTATAAAATAGAACAAGAAAGGTTGCTTCGATTGAAACTAGACCCGTTTGACACTGAATGGCGCCATCAAAAAGCGCCATCGTTACGCAAATCAACTATAGTTACGGCCTGGGCCTACACAGACAATCAACGAACCTGCCACGACTGTTCGTCCTTGGACGGTTGTACTGCGATCGACGCCGCCGCCTGGCCCGGGATGTTGATCCAAAACGGATAGATGGACGCGCCCGGACCCAGTTTCTCCATCAGATACATCTGCCTCTCCGACAGCTTGCGATCAGCGTTCTCTTTCAATTGCGGGAATACCTGATTATATGATGCAGTCTTTGGAATGACAACTGTACAGCTTTTCAAAATTCTGGGCCGATATTTTTCGGGACACGGGGACTTTTTGTGCTCGGGATACATATTCCCGGGCGCAGAATGTACATAAATATTAGTCATTCACAATCCAGTTCTGGCACTCCTCACACTGCGTCTACGAAATGCAGCTCGGCTACGACCGGCATAGCTCATCATCACTGACTGATCGAAACTGCGGGCGGGACTAAATCAGCCGCGACCTGCATTTTCCAGCCGCAAATTTCGGGTCTCAACATTTCGGGCCCAAATCAGATACATGTATGATAATAAAAATGCGAACCTGATAGTGCAACTGGGTCAAGTACTTGACATTCGACAAGCCAATCATGTCCAGATCAGGGCTGCCGTACACGAACGCGCCGAGGACGGTGACCCAGGCCTTTTTGTTGCCCACAACGTAGTCGGGGTCGATAAGGACCATGCCTTCTACAAATAGGAGACTGCAATGTTTCTGATGGTGGGTACGGTGCCATGTCACCTCAGCGTAGAAATATTCGTATTTTGGTCAAGTATCGTTGAAGGACTGGGACGCTCGAAATTGTGGGCAAAACTCGCGATCGTATTCAAACAAGATAATAGCCGAGCTTACACCGAACATTCTCACACTGAACTTTCCACCGGGCTTTGCGCCCAACTGACCTTTACACTGTCTCGAAGATATCGCCCTATTTACCTGCAGAAATGACTTTTCTCGAGCTGAAGTTATACATGCTCTGTATTTCCTAGTGTACCATAGATAGTCTATATCTGTTTCAGTAAGTCAGAATAAGCTAAATTTATACTAAGTTAGTTTAAGGGGCTCGGTTCATAACCGTAGGAAGGGTGGCAGGGCATGTTGTCATATACCGTTGGAAGGCATTCTGACAACCTACCGTACAGTATGTCACGCACAAATTTTAAGCTCTTTGGACATTTGCTATCTCTTGGTAGAGGGGCTTTTCGTTCCAGAAGAAAGTGATTTTTTTACAACTTGGAACGACCGGTGCGGAAATTCCAAATGAGTTGCAGGTCAAGTAACACGTGGATAGGATTACAACAGCTCCTGGATAACTTATCATCACAACTTCAGTCGCTCAAGCTATTGCAATTACGGGGGTATGTCCCGAGCCCTTTAATTACAATTTGCATTTGACAAACCGACAACCACGTCAGCGCCATCCCCATAGCTGATGTAATCACGTTGCGGCAGGTACAGCGTCACTTTGCCGTTTGCGCATGGCTTTTTGAACCACCTACAGAATAATATGTATAGTCGAACCACGAGCTCATGAGACGACTCTTTTTAAAGCTTGCTTGGCCAGATTCAAAATGCGCCGGTTACACGGGTTTTCGCAAACAAAAGAAAGAGATTGGGCCGAGAGAGATGATGACAAGTTCCAGCTGGCTGACCACAATGTTTTGCGTGCTTACGCGAGCAGCAACGTTGTTCAACCCACAAATGTTTTGGGAGTCAAAATGTTTTGGGAATTTACGCACCGAGGTGGGAAGCGTGTTTTAAAAATACATACATGCGTTTCTCTTTCTTGAATTTCCGAAATACGTGGAACCGGAACATTATTGGATCCGTACAAGTCAACTTCAAAATAGGTCGTCTCATGAGTTCGTGGCTGGACTATACAGTTTTTTAGACTTCATAGTTAAAGCTTATGAAAACATCCTGCACAAATACAAGTAAAGGCAAACTAACAAACCAACACGAGCTCGATTTCGCAGCTGGCAGAACAGTGAGACATTCATACGTGGCTAGTGAAATGTTACACGTTGAAGAATACAAAGTGGAGCATGATGATTTTCTCTTTCTATTCGTTTTGAATACACACCACCGTCGAAATCGGGCTCGTGTTGGTGGAGTTTGCCTTTACACTCAAAACAGGCAGCAGAATGACAACCAACTTGGGGGCATTCTCAGTTGCCTGCTTACGCGGCACGCTCTTGCTCAATTCGCTTCGGTTAAGATTTGGTTTTGGCATATTCTTGTTGTTGAAACTTATTTTGTGTTTTTTTCGCAGTTTTTTTTTCACGCAATTTCGACTCTCTCTTGATGCCAAAAGCTCTCTGCCTGAAAATATATATATATATAAAGCGCGCGCACAACTGTAACTGAATTGAGGACTGTAGCAATCCCTGGGAGATAGTCAAATGAGAATCTCATGAATGAATCATAGAACAAGTGGGTGAGTCATTTGATTTATGTATATATAGCGCTGAAGAAATTAAACACAGCAGGTGATATGGTAAATGTGTACCAGCGAATGCCAAATAAGTCCCATAGCAGCTTGCCGTTTGGGATATACATATGTATCGAATTCGAGACTTCATGGAATACCTGAGTTTTTCATATACAGCCCCCGCCCCGAATAGAGCCCCTAAGGCCTATAGCTGCACAAAATATTTGAAACAAAGGGTCGATTTTCCTCCTTTTTCCTAGTAGAACTCCGGGGGCTTTATATGGAAAACTTCAAACTTCCGTAAATTTCGAAATAAACCCCACATAAACAGCTGAAACACAACTAAGAATATCGACAGGTGAGATCGTTGTGAAGGCACTTGTAACTGTTGAACTGGCCCCAAGCGGGACTTGCGTGTTTTTTTGGCATTCTCCGGTTGATGACACAATTTTTGGTTTCCCGGCGGCTTTGTGCGATTAAGGTGTGGAGTCATGCCGAGTACAAAGGGCTTTGGAGACAGCAATATTGACAATACAAGCGAATTGTGCTCAAGAGCGAGTTATGTATATTTTATCCACAAGCAAGTATAGCTCACTTTTAGAACAGCCTTTGAAGGCAATTTGTCCGCCAAGCCAGAGTTCAGCGAGTGTGCTTTTGGCTTGTCGACAAACAAAGTGACGGCGCCTATCTTTCACGTAACTCGACGATATGATGCTGACTCAGTAGACTCAGAGCCGACATCAGAAGATTCAGAAACGTTGATGCACTTCATGCGCCACACAACGATTCTGCTGCTCCGTTTTTAGTTATTTTCACGTCCGTAAACTCCATGCCCGGTGTCTTCCGTTATGCTCTTGCACTCAACCTTGTTCTGTTATGTATTATTGAGTTGGTGTGCGCACGCAATGAAACAAACACATTTATGGCCCACGGGAGACACGTTACGGCCCAAATTTTGGAAAGCGCAACCCGCAACTGTTGGCGGTTGCGCCCCCAAACACGATGATGACAACTTCCAACTGGCTGCCCTCGATGAATTTGTTGCTTGATAACGCGAACAGCAGCGTTGTTCAACGCTCGCAGGTTCTGGGAAGTAAAAGGGAATCTACGCAACGAGTTGGAGAGCGTCATATGTATCAAATACACTGTTGACGGCCGCCGCTCCCGGTGGCGGTGACGCTTTCGAGAATTTGGCCCGATACCGAGAGTTTTTCGCCTAAAGCGCTGCTGTTACACAGTAACTTGGAGCTTTGGCTTCGAAGCCGTATTGGACCGAATATTCTCGAGAGCCGATGGAGCGCAAGCATTGCGCGCAAGCGAAATAGATTTCTCGTGCCCAAAGCGCCACGTATATAAAATATATATACAATTGGATTGCATACGCTCTCCACCTCAGTGCGTAAATTCCATTTTATTTCCCAAAACGCGCGCGCGTTGAACAACGCTGCTGTTCGCGCAAGTAAGGAACAGTAATCCAGCTGCCAGCTTCACTGCTTCACTTTAGCCAGCTGGAAGTGAAGTTGTCATCATGCCCCATTTCCACTGCACAAGCAAATTCTCGATAATCGCTTGCGCGCAATGAATGCAAGCGGTTACGGGAATTCGCCCCATTGACTTGAACATTACCCAGAGAGCTTGCCGAACACAAACTGAATTGAATGAGACTTCACCCTAACGAATTTATAGCACATTAACAATCTGTACATTTGTTCACGAAACAACGTTTCCACGATAAATACCACACGGTATATGTACATAATTGTAGCCAATAAAGCAGTAAGGGACCTGAAACGACAATAGTCTCATTTCACCTCAAAGGGAATGCACCCAACGCGCACTTTCGAGGCGCGTCTCGGTCGTCATGGCAAAACTGACAAACTCTGTTTTCCTTGTGCGTGCTGAGAGTAACATAATGTAGACCAGCCAATTGTCTCGTGAATATAGTGTTTTAATCAGAGATGCACGTGAATGATGACTGATGGGTCTATAATATATGTACATGCACACGTCAAGTTAATAAAGAATGCTCCCGCATCCTTTTTGTGCAATATTCGCATAGTGCCGTTAGTTGCATGTATAGCGACCGAGCGGTCAGGAAGGACAACGGCTGACGGGCAACGGTATTTTCTTTCGGAAGCAAGCAATTTTTTACATTTTCAAGCGAAAAAAATATTTGCTTCTCGACATTAGAAATTCATTTCTTAAGGGTACTTGCTCCCAATGTTGAAAAATTTCCCGTGTCTCATACCCTCGAGGCCGATTTTCAATATGCCATACCAGGGAGACTCAACGCAAGCAAACACTGTGTATTAGGTACATACTGTACATTGCAGCCATCAATGAGGTCAAAGGTGCTGATAAAACACTCGAGTTGGCGCAATAACAAGAATCTGGAACTACGCTGACACCCCAAAAAGCACAGACACTGAATTGCTCTGCAGGGTGCACTGGCTGCTGCATCTAAAGGCACAGGCGGCATTTTGTTTGTCGGCACGCAGACTGGAACTCAATCCAATCTGGGACTAGTGACGCTTTACCTCAATGAGTGGATGATCTGTTCTCCGCGTAGTTAAAACCAGCACCACAAAAAGCGGCCATCGAAGCAAGACACTACCTCAAACCTTACATTTTGTTTAGAAAATGGCGCGTGCTCCTCTGGTGTGGCGCTGTGCGTACACAAAAAGTGTCTTCTTCATCTATACGGCTGCTTTGATCTGCATATGGCTGGGTTGACGACTAAACAATTAGCCAGGCAACGTCACGAGAATACGAACTTCACAATGCCAGAAACCAAACTTGCGTACGCAACTTCAGAACTTGTTCGTTTCTGACTTGAGAGATTATGTAGAATCACTCGGGCTGCTCTTGAAGTCTTTCGGTCGGATATGTGTCAACCCACACGCCGAGCATCTTTAAAAATAGGCCGTCGCGATCGAAAGTTACCGCGAGCTGTTACATCATTTGAAAATGTTTCAGGTCTCCTAAATAAGACCTATGTAAGGAAGTCCGTGGGTGTGATATACAGTGGCCGTAATGCATATAACAAACGTGCTCATAAAGGTCTATATAAATAGCGAAACGAGTTGATTAAATGAACGTTGTTTGGTTCGATTACAGGCTTGATTGTAATTTACCACACATTTTCATATTGGTTTTTCCAGCGACTGCTTTTTGTATGGGTTCGAGAGATATTTCGCGGTGATTTAGAGCAATAATAAGGTACAGTATACTGTATGGTTTCCGCTGGTAACAAAAAAGTATGGCCTGGAGCTGACAGTACAGTCCCTCCTCTTAATAGTAACATGACCGATAGTCACAGAGCGGCAAGCAAGCGTAAAGGTGATGTACTTCACTAAAAAGCTGGACTGTTAGGTGCACTATACCTGGGCAAATCGTTTGGACTTGCAAGATAATTTACCAAAGAAAATTTTCGGTATATTAGATCAAGTATTCGTGTAAAATGATGTGTGGCACTGCTCATATTAACTGAGCTGGCGCTTTTTCCTTGGCTTCATCTGGCGAGACAGCCTGTCTCAGGACAGGACACACACGCTGTCACCAGATTTCTGTTCATGCAGGATTACTGTATAGCCGTTCGGCTAAAAGCACATGTGTTCACCATTTCTACATGTCTTCTTTTATTTTTCTGGTCATTCCAGAACTGCAACAAACATTCCGCCACTCTACGACTTAAATTTCCATCGAAAATAGTACAATTTTATCAGTCCCGTCTCGCGAAAAATAAAAAAACCGCCACACGTGGAATATTTACGCAAAATATTATGTTGTATCGGATTTCTGATCATGACATAGTAAGTTTCTAATTTCGTTGCCTCATGCATTCTTACAGACGCAGGGAAACTCCTGCTCCAAGTCGAGGCAGGCAACAAACTCAACACACATGGTCAATAAGTCACGCAGCTGGCACACACAGCTTGTGTGACTGACACATTCGAAAGGCACACGAGCCAGCTGTGTGGCTTGTTAACTGCGTGTTGAGCGTGTTGCCTGCCTCGACTTTTAACGGGAGTTATTCCCTGCGTCTATAAAAGTGTATGAGGCAACGAAATTAGAAATTTACTATAACACATCTACACATTCACCCGTAAACGTCACAAACAACAGAAATATTTGAATTGTCATGGATCTCTCAACTTCGGACCCGATAAATAAGAGCATCAGAAATGGTTGTCATAAAAGTCAAACTGAACAGAAAACTCGTAATTGGTTCGATGCCATGAAAATCGCCCACAAACAATCGATAGAAGCAAATCATATTGTAAGGGGTCCACAGAACCAAATTGGTCGTCAATATGACCATGGCTTTGCGCATGATGCGTCGTTTTGCGTCGATCAATCGTGCGTCATAAATACGGCGTCGACGCATTACGGTAATCGGTGATCGGCTCCTGCTGGCCTCCACAGCGCTACAAGCACATCACGCATATTTGTTACAACCAATCCAATCAGGGTATTCCAAAGATGCCTATGTATATCGAATCCCAAACGGTCACCCAGCATTGCGTAAGGTCTCATCTATACATGTACATATAGTATGCACATGTATGTACTGTATGTCTACACACCTATGCTGTATTATCCCCTCCCCCGTATGCACAAGTCCGTATGAACAGTTCCCGTACTTGAGAAGAACCGAATATTGCAATTCAAATTGCAAGTACATACCTCAGTGTCACACGCACCCTAAGGCTGCGATTAGATTAATGCAGAATGGCAAATTTCTGCATTCTGCATTCCGCGTTTATCTGCTCACCTTTGCAGAATTTTGAATTTCTGGTATGCTTTTTGGTCAAACATCTCAGTTGCTGTTTGCGTTAACACGCAACAGTTGAGGTCAGCACGCTGGAAGTTCTTATTGTCACCCAAGCACGCACACTTCCGCAAAGGTGAGCAGATAAACGCGGAATGCGGAATGCGGAAATTTACCATTTCGCATTTATCTGCTCACCAATTTCCTCATTCCGCATTTATCTAATCGCTGCCTTACACAAGCGCGCAGTGTACAAGCGTAACGTGTATGTATGTGACCAAGTGTACGCAGACATGTATCTGCAAGCCAAAAGTTTCTAGAATTTGTTCTACGGTTAGAAACGTGCCCGGCTGCTGCACGCAATACAGTTGAGCGAGATCTGTGTCGCATGGATGCGTAGGGCAGTGCACCTGCCACACATCAAACCAATATCGACCTCCGATCTCCGATCCCACGGGGCTTGGGTGCCCACGAGGGACTTTGGTCCACATTTGGGGCTGGCCAAAAGTTTTTAGAATTTATTTTTAAGTTTTCAACTTTATTTTGCCATACAAGGTTCCACAAGAGTCTTTCGTGATTGGGAGTTATATTAGCCGTGTGATAAACTGTTTGTTTTGCCAGTTTGTCAAGTTGGAGTGCAACTGGTCCCACCGCGGTCGGGCACCGTTGTTCGCTCTTGTGACCGCGGAGTTCTAAAGACTTCACAGCAAGTGACGACAGCTGATAATACTGTTAGGGAAATACTGAGGTTCTGGAGTGCCTAGTTGAGTGTTTTCAAGCAATTGCACGACAAATTGCTGCATAAATCATCTATCAGGAGCACAACCGATGTCACCGCGGTCTCGGTCACGGCATCGGTGAAAACGAAAACCAGCCACAGGTCTAAAACCGCGGTGGGACTAGTTGGACTCCAACTTGATAAACTAGCAAAACAACAGTTTCTTACACGGCTAATGTGACTCCCAATCACGAAAAAGACTATTGTGGAACCTTGTATGGCCAAATAAGTTGAAAACTAAAAAATTCTAAAAACTTTTGGCCAGCTCCAAAAGTGGACCAAAGTCCCTCCTGAGCACCCAGCCCCCGAGGAATCAGAGATCGGAGGAGGTCGATGTTGGTTTGATGTGTGGCAGGTGCACTGCCCTGCACATCCATGCGACACAGATCTCGCTCAACTGTATTGCGCGCAGCAGCCGGGCACGTGTCTAACCATAGAGCAAAATTCTAAAAACTTTTAGCCAGCAGTATCAGTTCGTTGATGTTATGCGCCTTCTGTTGGTGTATTATATAAAAAAATTTTGTTCGCTCAGTTGGTGCCTGACCGGATGCCGGTCCAAGAATATCAGAGGGCTCTTCTGGACAGAGCCACACAAAAATATGTATATATCCTTCCATTGTATCTAACCTGTTCGCGCGCCGGGACCGTGACTGGCCATATTGACCCGTTGACGTTGAGCTCGGTGAATTCTCTTGTTCTTGTGGCAGACAGAGCACAGCGTCGGACCGACTGTGGTGACCGCGACCGGACAATAATTGGTGTTGGTTTCGGCTGCTCCGTTTTCTACTGTTCACCCTGAAAAACAATCGTTTTCAGGTTTGGGTAACCCGAGAAAAATATGCGAATGCGCAACATGGCTACATGCCGCCCTATCCAAGGCGAACATTGACGAGGTTAATTGTATTTCTAAACCGCCTCTATTTTTAAGGGCAGTCCGCACAAGGTGAACGATACACCACACTGTGCTTTTTGCTTGCACGCCTGTCTCCGTACACAGGAGCGCGTGTATTGTTGTTCACCACACGAATACGTTTTGCACACACACGTCACGCTACAATGATACCATATCGATTCCACTGAATTTTACATTGAAGTTTCTATCCAACTATCCACTCCAACCTTTCGTGATTATCACCGGTCCACCAGGTCATCGTCATTGCGAGTGCATCAAATAGCGGCTTGTAGGAATGTCGTCAAAATTAACACGTCAAATCTTTTGGTCAAATCATATGTATTATCTCTCGCGCCGATTTGGGTTCGTTCATTGCTTGATTTGACGAAAAGATTTGACGAATTTATTTGACGACAAAGCTATTAGCTGTACAAGAATTCTAAAAATGTTTTCGTGTTCCCGCCGACAACCTTGCTGACAATCTGGCCTTGATGTATCTTCGCGGCGAACTGCAGTTCCTGTAGTTGCTCGGTTCCTCCGATTGTTGTCGTTGCGGTGTGCTGGTGGCCGGAGTCGACGTGCCGCCATTTCCGCCCAACATCATTGATAGCTCGTTGCGCGATATGAAGTCTAGAAACAGTATGTGTTCAGCTGCACGAGGGTATGGGATCTATAAATGTGCGCATATCCACGCCAGAGCAAATACCACAATATCCTTCTTTCGCGGAACAAATAACGTAACCGACAACAACAAACGCAGAGCAATGCCCCGGTTAGGCGAAGGACCTGGTTTCGAGCCCCAGTCGAAGAAAGCCATTTTTTTGTTCACAAAGGATTATTATAACGTAACCGACGTTGGCGACTCAGTGGCGAGCACGTTCGTTCAAAAATTCGGGCTTATCCTGAAGACTGAGTCGAGAAAATAATGAGTCTGACCCGATCCTTTTAGGTGATAATTTTCGATTAGGTAGTTAACGGATTTTTTACTAGGACTTGTGACGGACCAACCGTTTGGGACCAAAATGTCGGTTTCAGATTCTAGAAAAATAGACAAACCTTCATCCCTTCCAGTAGAGCGTCGTCTCAGTTCATAGCGCAATCGATGTACGACAACAGCGTAGGACACAAACGTGACGGACATGGGCAGCCAGAAGAGGCCTGCCAGATTGTAGATGGTGTGATAGTTGGACTGATGATGGTATGGTTGGCTGGTTGATGTTTCATTCTGCTTGTCAGACGCTTCGAGTGGCGACACACACTTTGTCCCGCCGTCGGGCGACTTTGTTAGCTGCAACGACAAGTGATTATTAATCACTGGTTACACCAATATCTATTTATAGTTTAAAAGCACTGTATAGCTCAGTTAAGTATGCTTTCGACCGAATTGGTCTGACCGATTGAACGTGTTTGAGAACAATTTGAAACCGATGGTGATACCGACTGACCATATACCATAATGATGCGACAAGAGGAAAGAACAGCTCCATTCCGAACCTGATGCCAGAATAACTGTGGTGCGCTTAGCCCAACAGCGAGGAGATGAGACGCTATGCTAAGTATGATGCCCCAGCGACGACGCACTTCAAGCAACTTGCGCAGCTTGAATGACTGAAAAGTGAGATCAGTCAAAATGGTTGGACTCGAAGTTTTTGTTCCGCGACATTTCAGGCCCGGAAGTTCAGGCCCGACCTTTTCAGGCCCGGCCGATTCAGGTCCAGCACAATGACCCATTCATAGGCTTAGGCTTAGGCTCCAGTCGGGCCTGAATCGGCCGGGACTGAATGGCCGGGCCTGAACCTGTGCCCCGGCCGGGACTGAACCGTGGCAAATACAGACTGAATACTGACGGTACTTACTTTAATAGCCCTGTCGAACGCGATACACGCCACCAGATTGGCTTGCAGCGAGAGGCTGAACAACGATACGAAGCTCAACACCCGACACGATACATTGCCAACCAGCCACTGGAATGATTGCTCAGCGTGTGGCGGGACAAGCCCAATGATCTAATCATGATAGTGATGCTTGGCTTATGCTTATTGAAAGGTATGGTTTAGGCTCACTTAAGCTTAAGCCCTGGCGTTAAAGTAGGCCCAGACCTGAGCCAGGACCTAAGCTCCCACCGGGGGAGAGCTTCCGATCGAGCTTTAAACCGACCTTTA
>JASAMV010002161.1:0-12424 GCA_030248065.1 Rhynchonema sp. JSB1_4
TGATTTGCTCTTGACCCACAAACGACGCGGTACTGGTGGATGCCAAATTTGTGGGCACGCTAAAGAATTTGAGCAGAACTTGAAGCAGTGTGAGCACGCGTTAAAGTGAACGGCGTTTGGTAATGAGATGTAAATTCGCGCCTGAGATACGCATCAGACACTACTGCACGGCTGCAGTAGAGCAGTAGTCAGTGCTCTAAACCATTTATAAGACATTTAAAGTACGCGTGTACCTACTTAAATGTGCGGCTAGCGCGCCAATTTTGATCGTCTGTGTCACAAACTGCGTCCTCCATAGTTCGTCTTAATCCCCTTTATTTACTGTTTAGTCGTCGCAGAAGCAATTTTTCTGTCTTCATTACCGGTATCAGCTTCTGCACATGCTAAGTGTCACGCAGCAATTGGACACCGCAACTATGTATGTATAGAGTGCCATTACACGGCTAAATGGTACTATGCATACCTCACTTAATCTCATACGTTGCATTTGTAGAACTGTACCGGTTGGCATGAGCCAATGGTTTCAAACGATAGTGTCTTTTGCGCTCCACTCTAGCAGGCAACTTTTTGCAGTTAGTTTTATTGGGAACGCTCAGTGGGCTTCATGATGTCCATAACACCGTTTAGCAAAGTGCCGCTCGGTACTGAACAAAACACACGAAGTAAAATGTTTCTTTCTGAACTGACCCGAAACAGTTATCCAGCTATTTGTTTGGCTGCCGTTCAAGTTTAATCATCCGTGTAATGGCACTCTTAATCATCTTGACATACCGCTATGGCACAGTCGAATGGCTCATGTTAAGAGACCACTTCTGTGATTTTTGTTTCCTGCGGATTGTGCATGAAGTTTTGGAATCTTTATACTTTGTTATTGTCGTTCCGTATCCCAATAAGCTTGGCCAGTGGCCAAATAACATTTTTCCGCTTATGGGTGCGTAAACTAAGCCATTCTTTCTCACCCGAGCTTCCTTCCAAATCAGCCGCCAACCAGAAATGACCGTAATCATAACATGATAATGGGGTTAGTGTAGCTGCGCGGCAGTGTGAATGGGCTGTGGACGGCCCCATGCTTGGGTTTGGCTCGACTGGAACATCAAGAGGACAACATCGACAGAAAAAAGGATCGAAACTAGCCAAGAACGTTCGCCGATTCACATTCATTCCCCAACGTATGTAATGCGGCACGATTGATCGCTTGCCAATACCATTAAACTTTCTTACTTTCAATGATTTTAGTCACACTCAAACGTGTTGCGCGTTTGAAAATGCTTTAAAGTTTTAGTGTTCCGCCATCTGCATCATGACGACAGACGTTGGTTTTACAATGACAATGTTTCCTTTATTTCGGTCTCCCCATACTAACCAAATAAACCTCGTTTTCTTGCCTGTTTCCCGCACAATCGGTTTTTAATCGCAACAGACTCAACTAACCAACTTGAACTTGCATGCTCCAGACTAACAAATTGTTGCACAACTAACACAGTGATGTATCTGCCGACAACACCGGACAGTAGCAATCACTCAGTCCGATTCCTGGAGTACGACACCTCCATTGAACATCACAGATGACAAATATCCTTGATTTTTCAGGGAAAAACGACGACGACCAGTGGATCCCGATCTTTCCGTGCGAGCACGAGACTGGTAAAATCAGCCAGTTCACCGGTGCTGGGCAACGTCTGACTGCATTAGCCAGTATGCATTTCCTCACCAGTGCGCTGCAACAGTTGGTGCCTCGGTGAGTAATTCTTCGTTTGCTTTTTGAAGCGACGGACGACATTACAGCTGACCAATAGTCAATTATTCCAGAATCGACGACGACTTTATCGATCGTCTCAACTACTACTACACTTCGTCAATGGTGATTATCTTCGCCATATTGGTCTCGGCCAAACAATACGTCGGTCACCCGATCGAGTGTTGGGTACCGGCACAATTCACCAAGGCCATGGAACAGTACACCGAGAACTATTGTTGGGTGCAGAATACCTATTGGGTGAGATTTTGTGACAACCGTTCGGAAGGGTGGAAGAAACAGAGAGAGAACTACTAGAACATCAATAACTGTTCACAGGTGCCATTTGGTGACTTGATACCGAACAGATACGAAGACCGAGAACGACGTCAAATCCACTACTATCAATGGGTGCCCTTCATCCTCGCCATTGAGGCCGCTATGTTCTATGTGCCGGCGTTGGTGTGGCGAATGCTGAATCAGGAATCTGGTGCGTCTTGTTAATTTTTAATTCAGTCGACCGTCAACGCAGATTGGATTCACATGTTCCAGGTATCAACCTGCACGGCATGCTGCAAATGGCCACAAATGAGCACAATATTGAACCAGCCAACCGAGCGCGTACTGTGCACATTCTCACTCGTCACATTGACGATTCGTTACGATATCAGCGTGATTTTGGCGCCAGGAACAAATCCGTGTTCTTGATGTCGGCATTCCGAATCGGAAAAATCTACGGTGCTTACGTCTGTCTGCTATATTGTGCTGTCAAGTTCCTCTACGCACTCAACGTATTCGGACAATTCTTTTTGCTGAATCGTTTTCTTGAAACATCAGAATATCCCATGTTCGGTGGACATGTGATTCTCGATTTATTAATGGTTAGATACCGTTTTGTGGGCACGAAGCGTTTCACTTAAATTAATGGACAGATCAGCTATTCATTGTTGCATTCCAGGGCCGAGAGTGGCAAGACTCAGGCAAATTTCCTCGGGTGACACTATGCGACTTTGAAATTCGCGTCTTAGGTAAGTGCTCCGGAATGAGAATCGCTAATTTGGCTGTATTTGTTCAAGTGCCTCTAAATGTTCACCTTATATTCTCGCAGGCAACATTCATCGTCACACGGTACAGTGCGTGCTCGTGATCAATATGTTCACCGAAAAGATCTTCATCTTCCTCTGGCTGTGGTACGTGTTCCTGTTCATCTCGACTGCCGTCAACGGCCTATTCTGGCTTATCACACTCATATTCGCCGGCACTCGTCAGTCATTCATTCGCAAATACCTCGAACTCGCCGACGTCACTGATGTCACGCCGGCCAATCTCAGACGCTTCGTGTGCAACTTCCTCCGGCCTGACGGTGTAATGATCCTGAGGATGGTGGCGTCGCACGCCGGTCACATCATGGCCACCGAGCTGACACAAGCACTTTGGCTGCGCTACATGGAGACAATGAAATTGCCACAATTGTACACGGTGGACGATGAGGATGAGGAGGGAGAACAGCTGCATGCGGATGACATCACTCCCTCAGAGGCCGGATCGGGACAGGGAACCAGAGGTGATCCGATGGCGATATCGAAAGAGCCACTCACGTCCAGTCAGTCACCGACGGAACTCGCTGGACCGGCTACCCCTCCTCAGGTTGGTTCCTCAAATGAATGGAGTTGACTGAGGCGCTACTGGTAATTGCTTTGCATGACACGTGAAAGTCTGGCGGTTGACAGTGAGCAGACAGGTTCTGTTTTGTCCAATCTTAATTTCGCTTTTCGAACCATTTACTTCAAGACCGTTTAATCTTGACCACTCTCGAGCGAACTTGGCCTACTGTCCATCGCTTCCACTATGTCTTAGCCTTTTGCATGCATCGTGTTTGCTTATTTTCTTCAATATTCATGCAGATGGGCAACGAAGTTCGAAAGACACCCAGAGTCGTTGCCACCCAGCCAACTGCTGCTCCTGAAGCCGCTGTTGTGTAATTGTGTTCATCACATCGAAAGGCAAAGGTGACAGAACTACACACAATGCATGACCTTTCAAAGCGTTCGGATTGTTTGCACTGCCTTTTCTGTGATATGCTGCTTTACTTTGTTTCGAACGATACTTTAGATTGTACCTCCCTTGCACTGTTTTCAAGGACGAGCTATATATTGAATATCAGTTCCACAGGTACTCAAGTGCTTCTTTTCTGCAACTTTTATTCGATAAGCACTTCTATTGAAGACACCCATCTTTAGAACCCAACACAGCCGACTTGCATTTCAGTCAGCGGAGCCGTGGCTGATCCTCTCATCCGGACCAGGTGGCAACGGTGGAGGAACAGGCTCTCATCAACAGTTGCCGGGCAACCATCGACAGTCAAGGCCACAGACCACAACCGGTGAACACATGCTGAAACTGAGCACCGACGAGGGCGGTGACTTTGACCCCCCGCCTCCGCCACCCCCGCCAACTGCCTCGTCCATAGGTGGTGAGTACACGACAACTGGTGGCACGCATTACGTATGACATTGTGAATGTGCGGTTTATCATTGTCTTTCTGGTTGCTGGATACGGTATCACAGTGAAGTCCTCAAAGTGTCATACTGTACTCCAGTGGCCATGAATGGCAATTTGTTACTTAGGTACCGTTTATACGAGCATTTCATTCCTGCCCTAATACTACAACCATGTAAACGTGACATGGGGATAGAGATTGAAATAAGCAACCGTGATTACTCAGTCTCAGTGCACAGTTTGCACTGTAATGTGTATCTCTGATGCTCTCATCAACTAGTCATGTCACAAACCAAATGACCTGCCTGCCAGTCAAAAAAGCATGACACTATTGTTTTTATGTATATATTCGTGAATCTACAGTTTATTACTTGCTTGAGCTCCTCATTATTTGTGTAAATGCTTTATCGTCATTTCTTCGGTGTGTTCAGTTTTGTGATCTGATCGAAATCTTCATGTTCAATGATAATGCCTATGTTTATTTGTTCTCGAAAACTTGAATTGATTCTTGCGTTGTTCGTTGTGTTTTGAGCTTTGTGAAATAGTCATTTTCCAGCCGTAAAGCACATGCATTATTGTATACTGCCACATTAGTGACATGTGATCAAAACGTCAAATTATTTATTTTTGGATACGCATGGGATGAAAATTTGAAACATTTTTCAACTGCCATGGATATCAATACACAAAACGTCCGTTGAATAAAATTTCGTCTCAATTGGATAGGTCTACTGCGCTGCATGCGTACTACTGCGGTTGGACTGCGTGTGCGCACAACACTTGATCTCGAGGTCCCGTTTAGGCATGGACACCATAGCCTAAACAAAACGAACACCTGCCCATTAGAAAAAGCATGAGCAAACGAGGTGCCGCGGAGCCTATCTTTGCCTCCGCCACAGCGATGAACACAGGACTGAGCGGTAAGGGGAAAGATATTTGCCAAAAAGTCGTTTTTTTGCGTTTCCCAAACTAGATTTTCGAAGTGCGCCCCTTGCTCAGCCAGCCTCCACTGCATATGCACGGTCACAAATAGTTGTTCGCAAATTAGCGTTGAAAGATAAAACAGCGGTTGACAAACCTGTTTTGAAGTAACGCAGGATCAAAATGTGTCGCAGATAGCAAATAGCAACCAATGCGTGTCACCGCCGTTGTGCAGCGATTGGCGTCGACCACTTTGAATTGCGCCATATTTCATTAATCATTAACATCCACAGCATGTGATAGGCATTGATAGACACAGAAGTAACGCAGCCGCCAATCGGCTTTAGCGGATGAACGCGAAAACAAGAAAACACTGCGTGCACGCAACAACGACTGCGCAAGTTTATGCTGCACTTACAAACAAGAACACGAATGTTACGGTAAGAAGTCAACATTTAAAAATTGATCCAAAATGAAAGAATGGGACCAACCAACAGTGGAGCCCCGCATTTATAATCAGACTACTGATGGACTGGTAATTAAACAATAATGGGACCGAGATCAATAAATGCATAAGTGAGTGAGACCGGCAGTTGGATTGCAACACAACATTGAGTATAGGATATGAATGTAAACACAAAACAAAGTTCATAAGACATCCTTCTCATCACATGGTCTACTTGGTGCCCGTTGATCCGAACCCACCGGCGCCGCGATCGGTGTTGTCGAGTGAGTCGACTTGTTCCAATCGCGGATAGCAAATGCGCTCGCACACCAGTTGTGCAATTCGATCGCCCTTTTGCACCTAAAAATTTTTTTATGTCAGGAACCGCAGGCCCGCAAGAGCAATCGCATATGTTTGCGTGATCAAAAAAATAGATAATTAAGCAAAGTACATACTGTCTGGCATCAAACCATTACTATACCAGCAATTACTACCAAGATTTCAGGGTTTAGATTTAGCTAGTGCGGTTTATACCTCAGGTTCACGGAATCATGTATTAGTGGCCACATAGCGCGCTAATGTTATATTCGGTTTAGCAACCGCTATTATCGCCTGCTTACACGTGACTAATTAGGGACAAAAACGAGAAAAGCACTAACAAGTGCATTCAAGAATTGCTACTAAAAATTGCCATTTTAACAGCAGTTGCTACTAGCCGACTTTGAAATAAAAAAACCTGATCAGATGCGATCTTTGGATGTGATGAAACCAACCTCAAAATCGTCATTGCCAAAATTAAACAGCACAACACCAACGTTGCCACGATAGTCGGCGTCCACCACACCTGCGCCAACGTCGATCCCTTTTTTCACAGCCAGACCTAAAAAAATAACTGCTGGATCGACGTTTTTCACCGACTCGACAGTCGACACCCTACTCGACAAGAGCCAGGACCGATTCAAATAGGTGCCGCGATTTTACAAGCAATCTTCAAAAAAACAGATCTGAATAGCTCCAACGACAAATGGATCTTCGCTGGGGGTGGCCGGGCAATTGAGCAAAGCACGTTTGGGCAAGACCACTTTGAGCAAGAAAAAAGGGCAGAGCCAAAAGAGCAGAGGTCTTACTTTGTCCCAATGGCTTAGACTGATTTTGGTATCAGGCTTAGGCGTGCACTTAGGTTTAATTTTGTGCTTCAGCTTAGCTTAGGCTTAGCGGCTTAGGCTTATACAGTGTTAGGTTCTGCTCTTTTAGTCCCCGCTCTTTTTAACTTGCTCAAAGTGGTCTTGCTCAAAAGTGCTTTGCTCAGTTCAGTTGCCCATCCGCCTCACTGGTTTCTCGAATTCGAATGTAATAAAACGACAAACCGGAGCGTGGAGCCACTCGGCCGTAACAATCAAGAGGAACGGCCACTTGAATATCGGTCAAGCACAACGTACGGCCTGCAAACCGAAATAGGGTTTTCTGAGTAGAACTCGCTGAGCCCAAAAAGCAGGTAAACTTTTAACAAATCGGACCCGGCTCGGCAGATCAATTAGCCTCCGTTGGCCCGTTCAGCCTGCGAGCCAACAGAAAGAACAGAAACAGAAACAACTGGGAAATGGATAAGAGTGCGAACCTTTGGCGGGAACAACATAGTCATAAGCGCTCTTCAGATCATATCCAGCGGAGAAATCCGATCCGCGGATAGGCTCAAATGCATGCTCAGAAAGCTTGGCCCATTTCAAAGTGGGTGCCGATTCACCGGGCATTTTCACATTCAATATCTTCGCTGTCGATCGCGAGAACAGGTGACGAACAGAAACTTGAATGGTTGAATTGTCTGACAAACATAGAACATTGATGATTGATTGACAATACTACCCGTGTAGTTCCAGGTCCGGCGCGGCGGTTAGTGTTCCTGCCCCTTTTTTCCGTGCGGCGTTTAGTGTACTTCCCTGGGGGCGGGGAAGGGGGAAGACCCAAATTCAGGAAAAGTCACTTTTTTAGGTAGAAAATATGACCGATTTTTACCCCTTTTTGGAAAAATTCTCCACAAAAAGGGTATTTTGGCGACTTTTGACATCATTGATCTAAGAATCACCTACTTTAGGCCTAAAAATGCCAATTTTAGGCAAAAATTGAGGCGGTTAGTGCACCTGGCGCGGCGGTTAATGTACTAGTGTATTGATACCTTGGTCGCGGCGGTTAGTGTACCTTAGGGAGGGGACCCCCTCCCCCCAAAGAGCTACACTGAATACTACACTCGCGGATGGAAAACAACCGTACATTTTTTACGAAAAAACCGAAAAAACCGGGTCCATAGGCGTAAAAACACGTATAGGCACCAGTGTAGTTGCTGGTCCGGCGGAGAAATTAGTGCACCTCCCTACTTTTTCGGAGGGGAAATTAGTGTGCCTCCCTGGGAGTGGGGGGGAAGGGGGGAAAACCCAAAATCAGGGAAAAGTCACTTTTTGAGGTAGAAAATTTGACCTACTTTTGCCTTGGAAAAAATTCTTCATAAAAGGGTGTTTTGGCGACTTTTGAGAACATTGACCTAAAAATCACACGGCCCGGAGGAAAAATACGTTTTTATTTTTCCGGAAATTTTTCCAAGTGGCAACTTTTGGAAAAAAACGGTTTTTTCCAAAAATTTCCGAGATATTTTCCAAGGTTGCGAGAGGATGTTGTCAAAACCAATGTAAATCTGTACCAAACAGTTCAAAATGAGCACTTTTTAATCTCCGAGTGCATTTTTAGCCTGTTTCAGGCCATTTCCCGACGAAATTTTCTCCAAAATAGGCGTTTTTGGACCATGGGTATCCTTAAGTACTGGAAACATATTTGGAAAAAAACGGTTTTTTTCAAAAATATATTTTGCGGAAAAATACGCAAGTATACCCGGAGAGGGGAAATCAGTGTACTAGTGTACCTTAGGGGGGTGGGGGTCCCCCTCCCCCAGGAACTGCACTGATAGGCAGGCACCGCACCACTGTAGTGTCTGTGCTTGCTTACACTACTGTGTCAAAAATACCTTATTTGGGCTATACATGCGGTCCTTCATCGTTTTTTTTCCACGAAATATAAAAAAGCGGTTTATTTAACCACAGGGTCCCGGGTCCCGAGTACTTTACCAGTGCCGAAAATTCTGCGTAGGAATTTTGACCTTTTGGACCATTTTTTCCTTTGACTTGACGACACCAAAATAGGCATGGGCACAATACCTGTTTTGAGACCCAATACCAATACCCAATACGATGCCAATACCAATGCCAGGCACAGACCAATACCCAATACCAATACCATACCCAACACCAAGACCAAACCAATACCACTTGGAGTCGCAGTATTGGTTCTGGTATTGGGTTGGTATTGGGTATAGGGTATTGGGTTGGTATTGGGTATAGGGTATTGGCTTGGTATTGGGATTTGGGTATTGAGTAGTAGTAGTGGTTTTAGTATTGGTTTGGTATTGGGTATTGGGTCAGGTATTGGGTTTGGTATTGGTTTGGTATTGGGTTTGGTGCCTTGCCTGGTATTGTGTTTGGTATTGGTTTGGTATTGGGTTTTTGCGTTTGGCATCAGGTATTGATTTTGGGCCAATACCTGCGTAAACCCAATACCAATACCCAATACCAATACCAGACGTGAACCAATACCCAATACCCAATACCAGAATTGGACCCAATACCAATACCAGAAGCTGGTATTGGTATTGGTACATTGGGTATTGGTATTATTGGTGCCCATGCATGCCTACACCAAAGTCGGACCGGGCCGCAATTTTGGACTAGTAAATCCGGCCGGGCCAGCCGGAGGCTTGGTCATGGGTCAGTCGAGCCGGGCGCCGAATCTATGGAACACACCAGAGATTAGGATCGGGCCGGCCGGGCTCGAGGTTCGTGCTGGGCCGGGATTTTGGATTTTTGACTCGTGCCGGGCCGGGCCGGACTTGCCGTGCCGGTCCGACCCCGGCCCGAATTGTTTAAATTTCAAGCGAAAAGCGCATTTTTTGACCAAAAAAATTCCAAAAAATGCGCTTCGCGCAGAATACGTGCATATTTTTGTGGGGCTCAAAAACGGACCCGGTTCGAGAAGCCGAATTACAAAAACATAAACATGTTTGTCGGGCCGGGCCGGGCGGAGGTTACCCGACCCGAACCCGATCCCAGAACACATGCTAACACCCCTAAATTTGAAATTGCGCGCTCAATGCGTTCGCCGAATTTCCTGCTTGGAAAAGGCGGCTGAACTGAAACATTTAACCGTTTTTGCTGTACCCATGCGTCTGTCGCAGAGATTAGGTTGGATCAGGATCAGAGTTCGGTAGGAAACAAAAGGAAAAAAAATTCGTTTTGTTCCTAGGAAAAAATGGTACCCAAAGAAAAGGAAAAAATATAGGGAAAAAATGAAACAATAGGAAAAAAACGTAATTTTTAAAGGAAAAAAACGTCTGTCCAGCAAAAAAATGAAATTTATTCTGAGACGAAAGTGGACATGGGCACTAATTTTGGCCATTTTGGTCAAAAATCGGCACTTTTGGGACAAAATCGGGGGATACCTACTGTACCGGGGTGAAAATAGGGGGATACCTGCTGTACCATGCCAGACATCGGGGGGGATACCAACTGTACCAGTTACCAGGCGAGGGGGCCATACCAACTGTACTGGGGGTGGGGGGCGAAACCCCCCAGCCCCCCCCCCCACCTCCAACACTGGTCTGCCTAGCAAGAAAGATAGATAGCTGATACTTCCCCCAACCACATTACTGCTTAGCCTGCCACTACACTGCTTGTGTGTCAATTGTTCAGTTTACATCGCAATCATGTCGGACTCACCGCAGCAGCCGGAGAACAAATTTGCCAAGTACATGATGTCGGACTCGAACAAGTACATGGGCGTCGATTGTGATTGCATCACGCTGACGCGACTGGTGCTGCAAGACCACAAAGCGGTAAATTGCAGTTGCGTTTTGTATTGTCTGCGGAACATCACAGCGACTGGCGTTTGCCTGCCGTGTTGTAACATAAACACATACCGTATGTATGTTTTAACTGACAGTCCGACGATGCTGCCGGCGACTTGCCCCAGGTGCTCACGGCGTTGCTCACATCGATCAAGGCCATATCGGCCAATGTACGCAAAGCCGGTTTTGCACAATTGTTCGTTCTTGTGTTCTTAGCTTTGTGTGACTGCTGAAACCTTCGCCATTGTAGCAATAACGAATCAAGTGTTGTAGATATGGCGGCAAGCACGGCACGATCAACATTCACGGTGATGTGGTGCAACAAATGGACATGTTTTCGAATGAGCTGTTGATCAACATGTTGCGATCGTCGTTCAAAACCTGCGCCATCATATCCGAGGAGAGCAACACTGTTGTCGAAGTGAGTTGTGCTTTTCGTGCTTCTTCCAGCAAGGTACCCCCCCAGCCAAACCCAACCAATTAGTTGTCCAATCCTATGTGTTTTCAGGGAAATCTGGGTGGCCGTTTCATTGTCGCGTTTGACCCACTTGATGGGTCGTGCAATATCGATTGTCATGTTACAATTGGTACCATTTTCTCAATCTGGGAACGTGTGAGTTTGTTTTTCGCATTTTTTGAAACAGCTTTTAATTCACATCGCATTTCAGGTATCCCCAGAAGGATCCAAAGTAACAGAGGCAGATGTGCTGCAAACGGGACGCAAACTGGTCGCCGCTGGTTACGCTTGTTACGGGTCAGCAACCATCGTCATGTTGACAACGGGAAAGGGCGTAAATGGATTTACGCTCGATCCGGTCAGGCGCACGGCATTGCATGCGTCAATAATTTTTTGGCAACTCACCTATCTTGACTTTACTGTCGAACACTTTGTTTATCGCCGGTTGTTGTTGTTTGTTTATTGCTCTCAGTGACATTTGTTTATCGCCGGTGATTTTGCACTCGCTGAGAAATCAGGATCGAAGTTAGAGTCAAAGTCGATGTACAACCATAATCTTTATCATGGGACCAGCACGTCTTTTTATCATTTTTCAAATGATGGATGAATTGATATCATTTTTCAAATTATTGCAGGCCATCGGCTCATTTATCCTATCCCATCCGAACATCAAAATACCGAAACGCGGCGATATCTACAGCACCAACGAGGGACACAAACGTTTCTTCACGGAGGGCGTCAAACAATACTTGAACCATATAAATTATCCCAAGGTTGCTTGTTTTTATGTAAAATATTCCGAGCATCATCAATTTATTTTGCTATTTAGGAAGGTGAACATGCAATGACGTTGCGTTACGTGGGCTCCTGTGTGTCAGATATGCATCGTACGTTACTAAAAGGCGGCATATATTTCTACCCGCCGCTTACCAATGCACCTGGGGGAAAAGTTGGTGGTTTAGTTCTTTCTTTTAATCTGTGAATGGATCATCAGGCACATATCCGAAGCCTGCCAGTGGCTAAAGAGGCTGCCGTTAGTGGTATTGTCTGTTATCTGGATCACGCTACGTTTTGAATTTGTTCGTTTTGCTGCGTGCGTGCACACAACTCAATAATACATAATAGAAGAAGGTTGTGCATAATCACAAGGCCAACTGATTTTCGAATTTCTAGATCGACTGCTGACGCCAAATTCGAACATCGGAAACATGTTCCCACATTGTTTACCTTTTTATAAACACTCTTTGCGTAATAGGTGTTATCAGTAAACTTTGCAGTATCCTTGGGGCAGTAAGGCCGCGTTCACAATGCAGCGGATTAGCGGGTTGCGGATTAGCGGGCCCGCTTTTCGCGCACGCTTTTGCATTCACAATGGAAATTGAAAAAGCGGATTAGCGGGTCAGCTAATTGGAGACCCGCTAA